>JAKJMR010000180.1:2411928-2424435 GCA_024449315.1 Daboia siamensis
ATTTATTTATTTATTTATTTATTTATTTATTTATTTATTTATTTATTAATTATTGGGACATATATCCCGCCCTATCTCCCGAAGGACTCAGGGCGGCTAACAACAATAACATACAATAAATACAGAAATTAAGATAAAATTAAAATTAAAGGCCTCTGTACAATAAATTAAAATTAAAATAAAAATAAATTAAAAATTAGAGTTAAAAATTATAAACATAATTAAAATCCCTGTCAGTCCAGGTCAGCCAGGTGGAAAAGGAGTGTTTTGAGGCCTCGGCGAAAGGACTGGAGATCTGGGGCCATCCGAAGCTCAGGGGGGAGCTGGTTCCACAGGGCTGGCGCTCCCACAGAGAAGGCCCTCCCCCTGGGGGTATGTGGACTTTAACTCCCAAAATCCCCCAGTCAGCAACGTAGTTTTGTGGTCAAGTAAGTATTTAAACCTGGATCTCCCCGGTCCAAATCCAGTTCTACACTATCCTGACTTATTGGCACATCTGTCAGGTGCAAGACTGTTACGAATAGATGGCAGAAAGCATTCCAGATAATGTTTTCCAGATAATGAGGAAATCAATAACGTGAGCTGATCTGGATTCACTTCGACGCAGGTTTAAAAATCCCCCCCCCAAACACACACACTTTTCTAGGCATTACTTTATAAGAATTTGATACTTATTAGACATATTTCACCAAGCAGAGATCATTCAAGAAAAAAAATAACTTGTTCAAACATGTCATGGTGAATTTAAAAGCATCTCTCATTACACTTCTGCAACATTCAGTGTGGGTCCTGTTTCATGGATTCAGAGGTTCACCCAGTTTATCTAGAATCAGCTCAGAATCCTACCTACCCGATTTGAGGCATCAATCTGTTTCAAAAATCAAATCTTCATTCCTTCCCTTGACTATAATTGAAAATCTACATGCTCTTCTCCTTTGCACAAATTGGATGAAAAATGCAGGGTGGTTAATCAGTAATGAATCTTGATAAATTTTAAATAGGCATACATAGGCTTCTATTTAATATTTTAAAAAGAGCTACTGAAATTTGCAGGCAAAATATTCTAAAGCAGACATGTCAAACACAAGGCCCGGGGGCCGGATCCGGCCCGCGAAGTGGTTTCATGTGGCCCGCGAAGCCATCCTGGAAACAGTGAGGGAACGGCCCCCACTGCCTTGGCCCTGGCCCAGAGACCCTCCTTCTGCCAGAGACCCTCAGATCTGTCCCACTCCTGCCCGGACCCCCATAGGCACCCTTGATGCGAACAATGTAGAGCTGGCCACGCTCACCCAGTAGGCCATACGCACTCTAGCCACGCCCACCCAGTAGGCCACGCCCACCCTGGCCATACCCACCCGGCCCCCTGAGGGCGACCACAATGCTGATGCGGCCCTCAATGAAATTGAGTTTGACACCCCTGTTCTAAAGCAATCAAGCCTTTCACATTTAAAATCTGTATATTCTCAGGGGATTTTTTCAAAAACAGCTTCATATGTTTATGTTTCCAATTTGAAGATGGTTATGAGTGACCAATATAAAATGATGTGTAGCGTAGACCTAGCCTTATCTTTTAAACCTGCAAAGTTTCAGAAAATCCCAGTGACTTCTATGCAAATCTCTGTTATCTTGGAGGAGGTCATAATGGACTACCACACACAGGTAGTCCTCGATTTACAACAGTTCATTGAGTGACTGTTCAAAGTTACAATGGCACTGAAAAATGTGACTTATGACCGATTTTCACACTTACAACCACTGCAGCATCCCCATGTTCACATGATCAAAATTCAGATGCTTGGTAACTGGTTCATACTTATGATGGTTGCAGTGTCCTGGGGTCACATGATCCCCTTTTGAGACCTTCTGATAAGCAAAGTCAACACAGAAGCCAGATCCACTTAACAACCATGTTACAAACTTAAACAAATGCAATGATTCACTTAACAACTGTGGCAAGAAATTGTACAATGGGGCAAAACTCACTTAAGAAATAAATTTTGAGCTCAATTTTGGCCATAACTCAAGGATTACCTGTATTTCTATCTTCTTTTGGAAGTTTGTGTGAAAATAGCACACATTAGAAGAATTGACTCCATGATGTATAAGATACAAGGAATGGGTTTGAATTTTGTTTTTGTGTGTCTATTTTCTTACGATAACAAAGGCAGAGAAAGCACAATAAAGTAACAGTCGATAATGTATGTAGAATATATGTGACAAGATGGATTTCTATCATTTTCCATGGATGTCATAGTTTTGCTTACTTAGATAATCAAGACAATCCAAGATTTTTAAAAACCTCCCTGGCAAATTTCTGTTAAGTCTGTAGAATAAAAAAGTTTTATCCTGACAAGATGAAAGTTCTGCTAAGAGTTTGTGAGTGGGTGGCGGAAGGTGGTGTTCAACTGATTTTCAAGGTGGTTGCTGATATCTTAAGGACTCAGGTTTAATTTACTGTGTTATTGGATGTTTGAGTTCTCATCTTTTTGGTACCAAGTACTAATGTGTGGAGTTCTCATGTATGGTAAGAGCCATCTTGCATACAGATAAGCAGCGCTAGCTTCTTAACTGGACTACTGTGACAATTATATATTTGTACACAATGGTCTAAGTGCACCTGCCCTGAACCGTTGCCACCTGTGTCCCAGGACACAGTATAAAAGAAGTTGGCAATCTGTGACCATCTTGAATCAACAACTGTGTTTGTGCGATTTCCATCATTTCCACCCACTAAAATCTCACTGCTAAAATTCAACAGCAAATTCCTGCTTAGAGAAATGTGCTCTTTGATATTTTAAAGATAAAATAAGCCCTCAAATAGAGAAGTTAAAGGTCTGGTAGATGAAGCATCAAACATCCATTTTGAATACCCTCCAAAGAACGAAAACGTGACTCTCTTTCCTCAAGCGTTACATCATCTGCAGACCTCAAAATCCTTTTTAAAATAATAATAATAATAAAAGATAGATTCAGCCAGCCTGGAAAAAATTGTCCACCAATGGAGGAGGTTCAAGGATGATCATGTATCACTTCAATCTTAGGCCAATGTTGCTTCGTGGGGCACTTTCAAGAGGGAATGACATACTTATTAGACGTTTTGCATAGACCTAGTTACATTACTTTGAAATTTAACTTTAAGAAAACCAAAATCATGGATCTGGCCCTCTCAATTCCTGGCAAATAGATGAGGAAGAAATGGAGGTAGTGACAGATTTTATTTTTCTGGGCTCCAAGATCACTGCAGATGGGGACTGCAGCCAAGAAATTAAAAGACGCTTGCTCCTGGGGAGGAAAGCCATGGCAAATCTAGACAGCACACTAAAAAGCAGAGACATTACCCTGCCAACAAAAGTGCATATAGTCAAGGCTATGGTCTTCCCAGTTGCAAAGTATGGCTGTGAAAGTTGGACCATAAGAAAGGCTGAGCACCAAAGAATTGAGGCCTTTGAACTATGGTGCTGGAGAAGACTGCTGAAAGTCCCTTGGACTGCAAGGCGATCAAACCGGTCAGTCCTAGAGGAGATCAATCCTGACTGCTCTTTAGAAGGCCAGATCCTGAAGTTGAAACTCAAATCCTTTGGCCACCTAATGAGAAGGAAGGACTCACTGGAGAAGAGCCTAATGCTGGGAAAGATTGAGGGCAAGAGAAGAAAGGGACGACAGAGAATGAGGTGGCTGGATGGAGTCACTGAAGCAGTAGGTGTGAGCTTAAAGAGACTCCAGAAGATGGTAGTGGACAGGAAGGCTTGAAGGAACCTTGTCCATGGGGTTGCAATGGGTTGGACATGACTTCGCAACTAACAACAACATCAACAAATACATTACTTATCCTGTTTCCCTCATGAGTCATTTTGACTCCCTACCACCTCTTTAATCTCAGATGAGACACATCTTGATGTTCCAGTCTTGGAGATGGGAAATTTCAGTTTACATTCTTCTTTAGTAATGTTCATTAGTAAGACATCAACCCAAGACAACTGTATATATCTTTCTGTTATTAAATCTTTTCCAGACAACACAAAAAACTATATATGACTTCCTGTTTTTTAAATTTTCCCAGTTGATGATTTCCTTTTAATTACATCTTAATTATCAACTTAAGCATCTAATTACAAGAACCTCCAATGCTGTAAACACTGAAAGCACTGCAGGAATAATACTGGGGAAATCCCAGACAGGGTCATCATTTCAACTGTGTTCTTTAGAAACGAGTAGTGTATTAGTAGCAGAGAATATAACTTCAAGAGAAAGTCTGGCCACTACTAATCCATTTCAGACAGGTTTTATCCTCATATTTTGTTGGAGAAGTCCCACGAGATATACCATTCATTTATTTACACAAGATCTTTCAAGGCAACATTCATCTGCTCTTTCTCACAATCAGCTTAGGCAAAAAGACGAACTGTCCATGATTGCAAAGATGTATCTGTGAAAAGCAAGGCAGAGCAAAGTTAATTTTTGTTCCGTGTCTGAAACATCTGCTATTCTGGCTCATTTTGACTATTACATTAGAGCAGGGGTAGGCAACCTCGGCTCTTTTATGACTCATGGACTTCAACTTCCAGAATTCCTGAGTCAGGAATTCTGGGAGTTGAAGTCCATGAGTCATAAAAGAGCCGAGGTTGCCTACCCCTGCATTAGAGTCAAGTAAGATTGAAGTTAGTATATAACTTGGAAGTATCCAAGTTGGTGAATCCTTGGTGTTCACTTCTTTGTTTCAAACTATGCTTCTAAGGAGAAAAGAAGTTTCTTTCTTGAGGAAATTGTCCCTAAATCACATCACCAATTCTTTTTCCTGTGGTTCCACTCTTGATCAATAGCCCATCTCCAAATTTAAAAGATGGGGTTTCTGATGTATTCAGAAACTGCCCCCTTAATTTCAATTACAGATATAATCTAATGACACAAACCTTAGCCTGGTGGATGATTTAATTTTACCGTCTCGGGCATGGGCTGGTATAAAGAACCTGAGAAATGTTCTGACTGCAAGGATGGCAAATGTCACCAGCTGAGAGCAGTTCTTGATGGATGTATTCAGTCCATTCCTAGTTCTGGGGAAATGTTTAAAGCAGCATAAGATATAACAACCATCTTCTGAAATTTAAAAGAAGGACTCTCAATGATGCCCCATTTTAGTGGCAAAGGAAGTAGAATGGCACAGGGAAGGAAGATGGTTAAAAAATTAAGTTTGTTCTGCTTTTTCTTCTACTATAAGTTGAAGACACCCAGTGCAGCCTAAAGTGAGAATATGTTTGGCTTGATGAAGTGGAACTCAGGGCCACATCTAAGCCCCAAATGGATTAACTGAGTAGCTGCTGTAATTGATAATAATTATGGGTGGATATATTGGTTTGGATTTTTCTTAGTTTGTCTGGTCTGCAAATTTTATTTTTATCTCCCGTTCTCTTTCTCTCTTTCTTATTTTAAATTTTGGTTTATCCCATTCTCAAAGCAGTTGCAGATGTTATTTTTCAAGGGTAACTAATATTTGTATGTAGATATATTTTAACATCTAAATATTTGCATTTTTGCTTCAGATATGGTTTTATATGAGCCATCCAGAATCTTTTGCTGAGATGGGCAGTTATAGAAATCAAGTAAATAAACAAACATGTTTTTTTGCATTTTTATTAACTGTTTCCTATTTTTTTTGAAGAAAATTGGCAAACTGTATGGCAAAATTCAGAGATGCATACATGTTAAAGACTGAAACCAAAAAGTAGTTAAATTTACACTCAAACCCACAGTCAATAAATGTCCTTCCCATTATTGTTTACTACATAATGGAATCACGTCCATTACACTTGAACTGCAATACATTACTGAGGAATCAATTCTTATATGCAGTTGAATATGAACAAATAGATGAGAAATTCCTTCAATTTTGGAAGGTCATAGTGTTCAGATATGTGACTTAAATTTTTATAAAAGATTTGATTTATTGACACTAATCTCTTACAGGGCTCTTATTTTGAATTATAAAATTATATTTTTATTAAATTCTTCCAAGAATCTGACAGAAATTTAGATATGGATTTGCTTTCCACTGTAATGATCAAGCACATTTTTCTTACAAAGGCCATGTAGGATGCAAAGCCACATTAGAAATCTGGAAATGAGAAAGAGAGAGAGAGAGCGGGAGGGAGAGAAGGAGGCGAGGGAGGGAGGGAGGGGGAGGGAGAGGGAGGGTGAGACAGAGAGACAGAGACACACACAGAGAGAACAATTCAAATGTTATCATTTTGGGTCAGCCTCCCTTTTTTTAGATCCAGAGACAATGAGGTTCATTTTTTTCAGTTTTTTTTAAAGGAAAGAGTTATAGTCTTATACATACATATACATACATACATACATACATACATACATACATACCAGATAGATGTAGTTCATTTAAGGAGGAAATTGCATTCATGATTCTCCCCAGCCAGTCACTCCTCTGGGCAATGCCATTTCATGCAACGCAAAAGCAGATGCAACCAAGGCAGACCATTTTCCTAATTTCATTTGTGAGGATCAAGAGAGAAAGCAGAGTTCTGGTCTCCCAGCTGAGAACAAAAACATGTCAGGTCCTCAGATTAATGCAGTCCGTGGCATTGCCCAAAGTTGCAAGTTTCTCAGTGATGTCAGGGACAAACCATTTGCTTCTAACCAAATCATGGCCACAAAGTCCTAAGAAGAGATTCTTTTTCAAAGGTATTGCACACTTGTAAGGTCAGGGAAAATCTTGTACTATTTATGTTCTCTTTAGGCAGTGTCAAATAGTAGAGCAATGCAGGTTTTAATATTCGCTCATATACATGAGTGCCTCCCGAACAAGTGTGGGCTTCTTGCAGTATTGATACCATGGTTTCTGATGTGATTTGTGATCTTGCCATATAAATGTGAATCCGTGAGAAATGAAATCTCTGGTGCAACCATGGTTACAGAATCCATTGGCTCTTCTGTACATGTTTTTGTAACCGAAGAAGATTTTGGTTTTTTAAAAAAAACTAAACAGAGCCCTGTTTCATAAACCTTCTCTTTCTCATCTTCTATGGTTGGGCCATTGGATGAACAGTTGCAAGCTGATCCTTCAAAGATTAGAACCAGAGTCTGCCTGGTCTTAACAGGAGAAGGGAGAGAGGGTGAAATGTGATGCTAAGGATGTAAATGATCAGTGGATGCATTCAGTCTTCATCAGTGGAGGCCACAGGTTTTGCCAGGCAACATGGGAAATAACATGTTGAGTGGCTAAGTACAATGGGAATCCGGGTCTGGGATAACTGAACTTTGCCTCTGCTGCAGGCTTCTCTTGTTCTTTCATAGCATCTGTGGGACCCTGGAAAAGTACATTAAAGGCCCACTGGGCTTTTGGCAAACATATCAGTGTTGCTCTGCGCTTCCACTCTTCTGAAATAGAACTAATAATCAAGTCCAGATTTGGACATGAGCAGACTCTAACTGACTGTAACAAAATTGCCTTAATTAGTATAACAGGATCTCCTGGGAATGTGGAAATCAATGGGGGAAAGTATACAAAACAGCCAGAAAAATAGAGAGTATAGTACTTATAGGACATGACCAAAAAAACCCCAAAGAACAAGCAAACAAAACACTTCTCTTTTTAAAAATATTCTTTTCTGCCTCTTCTGCTCATATCAGATACTGGCAACCTATTGTGTCACAGATTCATAAAAGTGAGGTGTTTATGTTTGGTGTCACTTCTGTCAAGAGTACTTTGTGTTGCCTGTGACCTCTTGTGTAGAACTGCATTTGAATAAAGGAGCGTTTCTTCCAGCAAAAGGAATTCACGTGCTCAGTGAATTTCATTAGTAGCAGCCAGTGCTTTTTTTGTAAATGAAAAAGGTGCCGGAACTCACACACGTCATACAACCCACCTTGCCTACCCTACAGGGTTCCATTAAAAAAAGGTGCCGGAACTCCGTTCTGAGTGTTCTATGAGAAAAAAAGCCCTGGTAGCAGCTAACATTCTAGTTTCACATATGCAATTGGATATTGAAGATGTTGTATTTCCTCATTAGAGCACCAGCTTTTCAAGTGGAAATTTTCAATTATGTGTTATACATTACCTGTCAGTAACTGGAGGTGGGAAGAGTAACATTTGTATGTTAGCATAATGGATATATTTCTACTATAATTAATAATAGACTATAATAATAATTAGATAAAATTTGCTACAAATATAAATAAGTTGTTACAAATATGTTTCAGATCTGTTGTGCATACACATAAAGAAAACATTTACATCCTTATATCTTGAAATAAATTAAAATTTAATGAAGAAAGAATACATGGATTGATATTAGGACAAGCTATTCCAGTGAGATAAATAGGTGTCAGTTTTAATAAACTTATTTTCTGGTTGTCATTCATTCCTAGATCTTCCAAAGTTATTTTTCCATCACACTCTATTCTAACATAAAGAAATTAATATACTTCCACTTATAAATGATAACACTATGAACTAGTATTGATATCAAAATCATTATTTTAAATCCCTCCTTGTAAACAACAAAACCAAAAAATACATGTTCATTTATTTTTGGATTGAAAGCCAATATTCCTCACAAGTGCAATATAAGATAACTATCTGCTTTAAACCATTTATATGTAAATTATTGTCTCTGACAGTCTTCAAGCAATGAAGAAAAGTGCAAGGAATTATGAACTGAGAAGTGAGACATGAACGTGTAAGTGACTCCATCAAAGAGCATTCTGCTTGAAATTATGCAACGGCTCCATCCTTAACATCATGACTCTGGCTTTGCTCATCAGCTGCTGAACATAAAAACATAACCCACTGAACCATAAGTTTAACTGGTGGACACGAGTGAAATATGACACATATCGTCTTTTTGTGGCTACCCACTTTTACCAGTTGCTCTCCGCAGGCCTCTAAGGCCATCTGGAGTTGTACGTAGTATAGTTCCTCCAGATGCTTTTTGTTAGTCCAAAGCCTCAGACATATGGTCCTTTTCTTAGGAAAGCAATTACCTACTCACTCGAACGATACCCACTGCAGCTGCTAAAACCCTATAGAGTAGTATGTATTTCAAATGGCCAGTAATGAGTCATCACCAGGCACTTGAGGTCTACGAGTATATTTGTTTGGAAGTCTTGAATGGCCTTTGCCCTTCAGGAAATGCCCTCCTGAAATCAGCATGATTTAGATCCTAGCTTCTAATTTCTATCATTACTGTAGCTGAAATGCCAAGTTTACACCTGATAATCCATTGTCCCGAAAGTGGGACATATCTGAGTTTTAGAGAGGCGTCCTTACATAGTGGATGACAGAACTATACAATGGTGGATTGCTTTGCTTGTTTTTTTCCTTTTTTTTTTAAACTAATCCTGAACTCCTTTTTGTCTGTTAAAATAGCCTTGGCCGGAGGCCTCCATTGTATCAGTTCAGAAAGCTTGGTACACACAGCACAGGGCTTTTCTTCATAAGCTGACCCAGGTGCCGGGGTGGGTATTACGAGGGCAGCCTGAAGGGGTTACCCTACTTCTTGCCAGAGCAGCTGCTCTTTCTTGCTGGCAGCTGGGCTTGAATATTCACGGCAGTAAATGATCATGGCTGGCATTTGTTTGGCACCTCAAATGGGCAAACTTTGTGAGGCTCCAAGAATGCAACTCCTGTTCTTTTCAAAACAGTTTTCTCCTTGCTGACTGCTTTATTTTTCTCTCTTTTTTCCTAATTTAACACGGTAGTGTGTCTAGGCCAATTAGGAGATGGGGTTAAGTTGACAGCTGAGTTAAGTGCCTGTGAAATTGCCTTTGGAGGACAGATGACCACAGTTAGTTGGCCGGCCAGCCAGCCAGCCAGCCTGTTTTCCAATGCCTTCCCCAAATAGATTGGAAACCAAGACAGCATAGAATAATTGATTTTACAGAGTTTTATCAAATGATACAGAATACGCCCATATGGTTTATCAGAAGAACCCTACAGATATCTTTAGGACAATTATTGCTCTCCAGATGTGTATTGTTCCTTGAGATCAATTGGGCCAAATTACAAAAAAAGAGCAACAATAACTGAATTTACCTACTCTTAGCTAAAAAGAGAACATATCTAGGCATAGAAAGCACCTAGTTCCCCATTTTCAATAACTCTTTCTCTTTTCCTCAGTAGAGGTATGCATATCTTTAAGCTCTTGTTTTTCACCAGAATCACAGGATCCTTCAGATAAAAGTACCGAATAGGCAGGCAGCAATTATGGATTAAGATTCCTTAGATATTTGTTTATCGAGTCGGAATTGGAACAATCTTGTAATACACAAATCTACTGCCAAAAATATACTTGATTTCAACAGCCAGATCCAGAGGTGGAGATAGAAGGTCTTGTTACTAATGGAATACACTGGATATCTCCAGGACTGTCTCCTATAAATTGTTTGTCTTGAATAAAGATGTTGAAAATTTTTATCAGATGTTTGATAGAAATGTGAAGATGTGAAACATGATAGAGATGTGAAGTTTTGGAGAGCAGAGACCACATTCTTCTATGCTTTTGGAAGATCTTGGATAGTTTTAGAAGTCACACCTTTTTTTAATAAAGTTTTTGACTTTTACTTTTAGTTATAAGAAGGTTGTTGGAACTGGGATGACTGGTGGCTTTACCAGTTTCTCTTAGTAGGTTGTACTGACATGTCTTAAATGGATGATTGCATATGAAGGAAGGGAGGGGAGGGGGAAGGGAAGGGAACATAGAGATAGATAGTTACAGATAATCTGTTGCAAATCATTTGCGATCCATCAGTTAATCTTTTTTTTATTTATTTAAGATTTAAGAGCTGTGGTGGCGCAGTAGTTAGAATGCAGTATTGAAGACTATCCCTGCCCACTGCCAAGAATTCGATCCTGATCGGTTGAAGGTTGATTCAGCCCTCCATCCTTTTGAGGTCAGTAAAATGAGGATCCAGACTGTTGGGGGCAATATGCTGATTCTGTAAACCACTTAGAGAAGGCTGTAAAGCATTGTGAAGTGGTATATAAGTACTATAGCTATTGCTATTATATCATAATGTATTTTATGACATGGTTGTTGAATGGATTTGGTCTCTCCTATCTATAATGTCCAGTGATATAAAGTGCAAAAGAAGAAAACGCATGATATATTAGCATAATACATTGTGTAACACTTGACCAGCTTTCTCTCACCTGGCAATCTGCAGAGAATTCTAGGATGTAAATCTAAGCCAACATAATACTTGCTTTGGCCAATCTTCAACCAGGTATATCTGGTGGGTGCTAAATGAAGGAAAGCTGGTCTAGACTTTTCTGGAGAACAAATAGACAGGAGAGATGGCATCACCATGTCTCATGTAATATCCAGTTCTAGTCTTTGTGACCTTTGCCATATTCATTGTGCCTTTATTATTTATTGTAGATTATAGATTAAAACATGAATTGTATGCCTTTTTATCCTCTTTATATATTTGCAGTGAAAAAGTACTTGCAGCTTTGTTGCAGACTGTATATATTATACAAGCTTATATTTAACTGTAGGATTATTAAAAAGTATTTGCAGCTTATACAAAAATTTTAAAAACCTAAGATAAAAAGAAAAAAAGGATAGTACTTCAAAAGCAGTCATCATAAATAGGTTTTGAGTCCTCTGTGTGTGTTTGTGGGTTTGTGTGCCATCAAGTTCATTTTCAACTCCTAGTGACCACATAGATATTTTCCGTGTGTGTGTGTGTGTGTGTGTGTGTGTGTGTGTGTGTGTATCTTATATCTTCTGATTTACCCCGTAATTAAGATCCCAAGAGAACTGCAATCAGTAAAACAAGAGGAGCCAGTTAACAGAAAACAATCTATTCACAAAATGAAAGACATGAACATAGTGGCTGTGGCTGGACTGTGAGGGACAACCGTAATATTCTCTTTCTTATCCTTCTTTCTATCTCTGATATCCTATTCTTCCTCTCTCCCAAGCTGCCAGCTGCAAGGAAAGGACACACAACTCTTACCAGAAGTATGAGCTGATGTTTTTTAGTGGGATTTTGACATTAATCCCAAGGGTACATTGCCTTCATCCAAGAAATGCAGGTTGCTCAATCCTGCCATAATGGAAAACATACATCCACTTGTAGAGAATATTCCTTAGCCTTGCATCTATTACAAGAAAGGGCTGTTTTTTTTCAAAATGAGGTCACCTCATGTTCTAGATTTGGGTGTGGTCCTTTGGTAACTTGGGCTTCTTAGAGATCCTCTGCAGTTTGCTGCAAAATTTTAGGGTTGCACTTTTCTATTGACAATGCAAATGTTACACTACTAATTTTATTGTTTATTGGATTTTGTTTTTAAAAAAATCATGTTTGTATTTTTAAGGGTTTAGGGCACCTTTTTATTCTTCCACTGAATCCACTCTAACTGGTTTGATGATTCCCCCAAGGTGCAGCATTATGCCCCCTATTATGGCAGAAAGAAAGAAAGAAAGAAAGAAAGAAAGAAAGAAAGAAAGAAAGAAAGAAAGAAAGAAAGAAAGAAAGAAAGAAAGAAAG
>JAKJMR010000180.1:2424445-2453043 GCA_024449315.1 Daboia siamensis
AAGAAAGAAAGAAAGAAAGAAAGAAAGAAAGAAAGAAAGAAAGAAAGGAAGGAAGGAAGGAAGGAAGGAAGGAAGGAAGGAAGGAAGGAGGGAGGGAGGGAAGGAAGGAAGGAAGGAAGGAAGGAAGGAAGAAAGGAAGGAAGGAAGGAAGGAGAGATTTTGTCCTAAGCCTCAATTCTGTATTGATTTACACATACACTATAAGTAATATTATCCTTCAAAAGTAGAAATAACTGCTGCCAATCTGATGTATCCTTGCATTATGGCCTCAAATTCATTGGGGGTGACCAACTGCCTGCAGTTTACATCGTCAAGAGGTCATGTATTCAAAGAAAAATAAATTACTTTTTGGCCATGTAAATGGCATGGATAGAGTCCAATCTAGATCAAGACTACAGTGGAGGGCAAACAACTTCCTAACCCCAGCTCACTCTTGAATAGAGAAGGGAAATGAAAGGGGACTTTTAGCCCATTAGCTTAGTCAGAGAATCCATGTTCAAGCAACCCTAAAAGCTGTTTAACCCACTGCACCCTTCCTTGACTTTCAGATGTCTTGTGCTACATTCTTCCTTGGGGTGGTAGTCCAGCTCATCTGAATGCCATAAGGGTGGAAAAGGCACTATGAACATATATTTCTCAATTGTCTGAGTGAGCTAGTGCAAGCAATGTCTAAGGCAAGCGAGCAAGGATCCAACAAAACTGGTTCAAGCCATCTGACTGTAACTCCATTTCCCTAGCTAACAGAATTCTGAATTAATGGGATCTTCTGAATAGTCCTCAAAGGGACCCCATGCAGAAGACAGATAACTGTGGCTCTAAGTGTGTTCCTGTTTTCTTCCCTGTTGGAAGGGGACAGAGTCTTGGAGCCAGGAGAATCAATTCAAAGGGCAGCAAAACTGCAATCTGCAAAACAAATTATGGAATGTATCTGCTGGACATAGAAATCCAGATAAGAGCCAGGATATGTAGATTAAGTATTTATCTATAGTTAGGGGACAACACAAAAGTAGAAATGGGAATCAATTGTAATTTGTTGTCTGTCTTATGCACATTAGCGTTTCCACTGTTATTGTTTTACCTTCAAATCTGGGGGAAGGGAACGTATGGATGCCCAGTAATGGTCGATGCCCCCAAACACAAGATGGCAGGAGATTGTGCTTCTTATAAAGCTTACTGGATTCCCCAAACATGAATTCTCTCAGATGTACTCGGAAAGCCCTGTATGTGCAAGGCTGAGTGCAAACCCAAACGAATTCCAAACCAGTATAAATATTGATGCAAAAATGTTTGCTGAGATTCCAAAATTACAAACAATTTAGTGGAGAGAAAGATAAATGAATGGGAATGTCATTGGTTCTTAAAAGCAAATGATATTCCGGGAATCGCCAAGACCAAAACTGGAACTGGCAGCTGGAGCACTTCAAAACTGAAGCATGGGGGTGGGGCGGGGGCTTTATTTCATTCCCCCCACTCCAACTCCCACCACCTTTCTAAAAAAATTGAACCTGAAGTGGGACTGGAAATTAAACTTCTTGCAACATTTCCCACGAAAAAAGGACTTCTATAGGAAATCTTGTGTATTTAAGATGCAAGATATATATATATATATATTTAAGACTGCGCCTCAGTCCTGCTGATCTTAGCTGATCCAGAAAGTGGCAGGATATGGGCTAGGCTGGAAAGTGGAGGAAAAATTCTAGAAGGCAGGAAAGGGAAACCACTTCTCTACCATTACTGGGAAGAAAAAACAAAATAGGAATCAGTGTGTCCATGAAGTCACCATGAATCCAATGTAATTATGTAACCCATATGAGACTACTTGAAGTTATATTTGTCCCCATTTTCAATAAGGCTCAGAGCTGAAAAGTTTGTGCAGACAAGGACCAGTTGCTGTACAAACACAGCAATAAAAAAGCATGCTTTGTAATTTATAATAATTTACTTTTAAAAAGTAAAGGTAAAGGTAAAGGTTCCCCTGCACATGCGTGCTAGTCGTTTCCAATTCTAGGGGCCAGTGCTCATCTCCGTTTCAAAGCCGAAGAGCCAGCGTTTGTCCGAGGACGTCTCTGTGGTCATGTGGCCGGCATGACTGGACGCCAAAGGCGCACGGAACATTGTTACCTTCCCACCATAGTGGTCCCTATTTTTCTACTTGCATTTTTACGTGCTTTCGAACTGCTAGGTTGGCAGAAGCTGGGACGAGTAACAGGCGCTCACTCTGTTACGTGGCACTCGGGATTCGACCCGCCAAACTGCCGATCTTCTGATCGACAAGCTCAGCATCCAAACCCACTGAGCCACCGCGTCCCATTTTTAATAAGTATGTATAGTTAAATGAATATTGTCTTATCCAGCATTAGATATCATGAACTATGTTCACCGAGCTATGAGGGGAAAAAAAACAGATTATGATAGATTGATTGAAATGTTAAAAATCACAACCAGGATGAAATGCATGCAGGCTCCATTGGGAGACGTCCGTACTTTTGTGCCTTTATGGAGATATGAAAAATCCAGTGTTCGTCTGCCAGCACGTATGTGTGAAAAAGGAATAGTGGGATGCTTGCTAAATGCATTGTCTATGTTTGTCATGGTTGCCTTCATTTTGGTCAATCGGTGATTGGCCTTAGCACTTGTTTGCAGGTCCTGTCATAGTGTCTGTGTGTGCACAGGTCCCAGTCGGATAAACATTTCTCCACCCTCCCCGCAGGACCAAAAGAAAACCAGTTGCTTCTTCCAACACAAGCTATATGCATCTGTCTAGCATGAACAGACTACAAAGCGATTGGAAGCTTGCTAAGCAATTCAGTGAAGGTTATGAGAAATGATATGGTGTGAAATCAAGAACGCATGGACCAAACTGATGATCTCAATCTGCTTTCTTCAGAGTCCCCTGGCAGAGGAGAGCAAAAGGAGACCCCAGGAAAAAAAGGGGGGAGGCGAAGGTATCTTAGAAAAGCATCCCAAAAAGCAAAGGGGGCATTATGAAATACCCTGACATTATGGGAATACTGGGAAATAAGTGTGGAAAAAATGATTTTGGGGTATAGAGGGATGGCTAGAAATGGGGCACAAAGATGTTGGGATATTCTCCCTTAATTAAACAATTGTGAAATGACAAGAGCCTGGACTTTATTCCTGTGCCAAGAAAAATACATTAGAATGAAAGTTTACAAGATAGGTTGGCTAGTAATAATCTAGTGATCAAATGAAAGCATTTCTGGGGGGGAAAAAGAGATAGTGGGGAAGCAATTCCAAAACTAGCTAAAAAGAACAGGAAACCCTTTAAAACTAAAACTCTTTTCAAGAAGAATGCAAATTTTGAAAAGCAGAATTAGAACCAGTCCTGTTTTCCTTTGTTTATGTGTACTGATTACTAAGACTAATGATGCAACAGGATTTGAAGAACAGTGAGTTTCCCAAATTGTGTACAGAAAGTAGTTAGAAACGCTCAGGGCTTTTTTTTTTTTTTTTTGTCATAGAATGCCTAGAACAGAGTTCTGGCACCTTTTTTGGATGGAACCTTGTAGGGTAGGCAAGGCAGGTTGTATGACGTGTGAGTTCCGGCATTTTTTTTTTTTTTTTTTTTACAAAAAAGCACTGGCAAACGCTGATGAAAAATGCATTCAAGAAAGGATGAATTTACACATTCCATTTCATTTTGACTTTTTCTGTTCTAGCCCTCATATCCCCACCTTGTTTTACCCTAGATGGACTTTGCACTACATATATTTTGGGCCTCATTTTGTTCCATTTATTAATACAAAATTCATCTCAATAGGGTTTTCCTTGGATCCAAAAAATCACAATGCGCAGTTACACACGGGCTACAGTTGGATGAAGATTCCAGAGCAAAGCCTCATTTTAATCCTAGTTTGCAATCTCAGTTTGGAGTTTATAATAATAATAATAATAATAAAGTTGGAAGATACCTTGGAGGTCATCTAGTCCAACCCCCTGCTCAGGCAGGAAACCTTATACCATTTCAGACAAATGGCTGTCCAGTCTCTTCTTAAAAGCTTCCAGTGTTGGAGCGTTCACCACCTCTGGAGGCAGGTTGTTCCACTGGTTAATTGTTCTAACTGTCAGGAAGTTTCTCCTTAGTTCTAGGTTGCTTCTCTCCTTGACTAGTTTCCATCCGTTGCTTCTTGTCCTGCTTTCAGGTGCTTTGGAGAATAGCTTGACTCCCTCTTCTTTGTGGCAGCCCCTGAGATATTGGAACACTGCTATCATGTCACCCCTCACTCTTCTCTTCGTTAAACTACACATACCCAATTCCAGCAACCGTTCCCTATATGTTTTGGCCTCCAGCCCCCTAATCATCTTTGTTGCTCTTCTCTGTACCCTTTCTAGAGTCTCAACATCTTTTTTACATCGTGGTGACCAAAACTGGATGCAGTATTCCAGATGTGGCCTTACCAAAGCATTGTAAAGTGGTATTAGTACTTCACGTGATCTTGATTCTATCCCTCTGTTAATGCAGCCTAGCACTGTGTTGGCTTTTTTGGCAGCTGCAGCACACTGCTGGCTCATATTGAAGTGATTGTCTACTAAGACTCCGAGATCCCTCTCACAGTTACTGCTATTGAGCAAGGTACCACCTATACTATACCTGTGCATTTGATTTTTCCTCCCTAAATGTAGAACCTTACTTTTTTCACCATTGAATTTCATTTTGTTAGATAGTGCCCAGTGTTCGAGTCTGTCCAGATCCTTCTGTATCTTAAGCCTATCTTCTGGAGTATTGGCTATTCCTGCCAGCTTGGTGTCATCTGCAAATTTGATGAGTTCCCCATCTATCTCCTCATCCAAATCATTAATGAAGATATTGAAGAGCACTGGGCCCAAAACAGAGCCCTGGGGCACCCCACTACACACTTCCTTCCATGTAGATGCGGTTCCATTGAGGACCACACGCTGAGTACGGCCTGTCAGCCAGCTACGAATCCATCTGGTGGTAATGCTATCTAACCCACATTTTTCTATCTTGTCAAGTAGTAGGTTGTGATCTACCTTATCAAATGCCTTACTGAAGTCCAAGTAAATTATATCTACAGCATTCCTCTGGTCCACTAGTTTTGTCACTTGGTCAAAGAATGTAATAAGATTTGTCTGGCACGATCTGTTTTTGACAAACCCGTGTTGACTTTTAGTGATGACTTTGTTTGCATCAAGATGTTCGCTGATTTGTTGTTTGATTATCTTTTCCAGAATCTTCCCAGCTATTGAGGTCAGGCTGATAGGTCTGTAGTTTCCTGGATCTACTTTTTTCCCTTTTTTGAAGATGGGAACTACATCAGCTCTCTTCCAGTCCTCTGGTAGTTCCCCAGTGCTCCAGGAACTTTGAAAAATATAGTTTAGTGGTTCTGAGATCACGTCTGCCAGTTCCTTGAGAACCTTGGGGTGTAATCCATCTGGTCCTGGTGATTTGAACTCGTCTAGGCTGGACAGGTGCTCACTTACCATTTTCTTGCCTATCTTAACTTGCGTTTCTATTCTGTTTTTTATGGCACTGGTTTGGGTAGGTTGGACTGTTTTTTCCCTTTGTGTAAAGACAGATGCAAAAAATGAATTAAATAGTTCTGCTTTCTCCCTATTGCTTGTCACCTTCTTGCCACTTTCCCCCATTAATGGACCAATCATTTCCTTAACTTTTTTCTTGTTTTTTATATGTTGAAAGAAGCATTTTTTGTTATTTTTGACTTTGGTTGCAAGCCTTAGTTCTTTAACAAGTTTACATAGAATCATAAACAGTGTTTATTACTAGTCTTCTAAATCAAAATTTGGAATTATTTCATTCGTTGGAGTACCAAGTGATAAATCAGACATTTAGTAGCACATGCAAAGAGACAGAACTTGCAATTGCATTAGCCTTGGGCCCACCATATCTGACAGCTTCCCCACATTTCTTTTATTAACCTACCAAAATTTTACTTTGTTGTTGTTTTTTTTAAAACACAATGAAAGGTAAGAGATCTGGGCTACAACAATCAAGTGATTACAGTACTTGGCATCAGCAAAGAAAGAGCTTCTCTCTTCTCTGGCTAATATCTAGTCATTGTCTGGATTTATGCAGCACAGATGTAGTAATAGTAGACAAATATAAATAAGCTAGTGGTGCTACCAGAAAGGCCGTGACAATGTTTAATAGACTCAGTTCTGATTGGAACTGTGTTTTCAGGAAAACTATTCTTTATTGGTTTTAGGAAAACCCTAAACATGTGTTTTGAGTCTTTTCAGCACTGGTTTTTGCTTTAGTCATTTCCATGTTAGTGATTTATAGTGTCTTGTAGAGTTATACAATACTTGGCCCCAAATAACAATCAGGCTTTACATATCTCCAGTGATGTTCAAATGAGGCTATAAACATTCTAGAACACGCTAGGTATTTGAACATGACCTAGATAAATATTTTGTATGATTGTTTTAGTTTTAATTAGTATTAAAACCCAATAAGCTGTCCTCTACACTCTCCTATGAGGGTAGACTTCATAAAAAGTAGGTTGCTGAAGGAATCAGTCAAATGAATGAATGAAGTTTGCATATGGATGGTTGTTGAGAATTAATTTTTCCTGAATTTTTAATAAACAAAGGAAATCTAAAATAAAACATGCAAAGACATATATTTAGCTTTTGTATTAGTTGATGAATGGTAAGGGATTGATGGCAATAAATAATTATATTAGTAATTATGTCACTTTTCACTGTACAAATTCCCACTTATGGATGGGAATTGTTTATCCATCTGATTTAATAAAAAATAATTATTTTCATACTGAGAGTTTGCCATGATTTAGAGGATAACAAGGAGATCAGAATTAAAATGGCAGTGGAGCCAGATTAAATGGTTTGGCATTCTACCAGGAACATATGCTGTTGTGTCATTGTTCCATCTAACATAATTTGATGGAAAGGAACTCCAAAAGTTGACATCTTCTATTTGTATCCTCTCTTCAGTCATTTTCTCATTGCTTCTTCCATCGTTTCTCTTTGCACAAGAAAGGGCAAATGAGATATAAAAAGTCTTTGGATTTCATAGCATTAGAAAACCGCTAACTTGTGATAATTTGTGTTCCATTCCTCTGAAAATTTTGGTGGAGAATTCAACCACCCTATTCTGTGCCCCTTTATAGCAGGAAGGGTGTGGGTTTTTTTTTAACAGATGTGGGAAGCTCACTTTTTCAATTATCAACAAGCACAAATGTTTCCTTAGCATATGGGATTTGTCACAGACGTTCCATTTGTACTGAATCTTTATTCATAATCTTATTTATTTTAATAAGGGTGAATCATTTTTACAGCCTATATGAATATTGGGCAAAAACATGAATGGAAGTTCATGTTAATGAGAACTTTGGCTCCAGAAAAAGAATTGTTTCAACTTTTAAATATCCAGGAAAAGGATAAACAAATAAACAATTCTTTTCTGACTCAGATGGCAGAATGATTTTCAGATGTGTAATATAAAATGCAACTGCCTTCAAGAAGAGCTTAGCTTTTTTGACTGCTGTGTAGTTTTGTTGACAACAATATGGAAGTATTGTGGCCCTTGTTTTTTCTATATATATAAAATTTCCCTGAAATCAATCCATTGCAGGATGGATTGTTGATGGACTGTAATCCTTCAGGCCGGTCCAGGATGCTACTTGGCAGGTAGATATTTTTCAGCATTTCAGACTAGGGCTGAAAGAGCGTGACTAGTCCAATGTTACCTAGCCAACTTTATCTAAAGATAAATAACACAGATGTGCATGTGTGTGCATGTCAGGTTTGCCCCAGTCTACTCTCTCAGGAAAGTAAGACTCATGACCCCATTTGGTTGAAAAAGAGGAACTTTTACTGAAAGAAACCAGTTGTAGTCAGGCAAAATATGATGTTCCCAACACAAAAATACAAAGCTATTCTTTTCCTTTGCCACTCCCTCCTCCCCTGACCAGTCCCCTGGCCAACCAATGCAATGCCGGTAAGATGTTTTAAGAAACTCTGAAGTGTCAAACCAGTAACATTCCATTTTCAGGACAAACGGCCTTGAAGATCCTGGTATAACCTGGTTTAGTGTAGATCTGGTCTTCTTCCATTGTCACTCCCCCTCCCTATTTCCCACCTTTGAGGTAACAGTATTAGCATCCAAAAAACCGCCCATCCCTTCCCCCTTCTTTATGGCAGGACACCAACAAAGCACAGGCCGGTGAGGGTGGATCTGACATGCTGCCCCCCTTGAATACAGCCATTAATCCTGCAGAACAAAAAATAATAAAAGGGAGAGAGAAGGAGAAAAGCACAAGACAATTAAATAGTGAGGTTACCTGGGTTTATCGGGATACCGATTATGGAAAATTTTATGAGTCTGGTGGTTTTAATGTGGCACTGGTTTACCCACTTGGTTTTGGAAGTGGGAAAGTCTTTCCATGAGATTAAATACTGTATCTTTCCTTGGTGCTTACAGGAATCCAGAATGTCTTTAATTTCAAAGTGTTGTTCACCTTTGATCATGAGGGGTTTGGGTGATTGAGGTGCTATGGGGCACAATGGTGTTGTAATTTCAGGTTTGAGGAGGCTGCAATGGAATTCTGGGTGGACTCACTGAAGGGATTTTGGCAAGTCCAGTTCAACGGTTACTGAATATATGAGTCTTTTGATGGGAAATGGGCCCACATACTTGGGTCCTAGCTTTTTGGATGGCTGCCTGAACTGCAGATACCTTGTTGAAAGGTGGACCTGGTTGTCTATTATAAAGTCTTTTGGTTTTGCCCATTTTTTATCACCTTGCTTTTTTACACATGTCTCTTGCCTCCTCAAGTGATTTCCTCACGCCGGGCCAGGTGTTTGGTAATTGGGAAACCCAGTCTTTTAGGCATGCAATTGGTGGATCATTTAGGGGTAGTTCAAGCATGAGACTAAAGTTTTGACCAGTAGCTACTTTGAACAGGATGAAATCCATGCTTCTATGTACAGAATTATTATACGCTACCTCAGCAAATGGTAAGAGGTCAGCCCAATTAACTTGTTGGTAATTAATGAAGCATCTAAGATATTGTTCTAGGATGGAATTCATACTTTGCACCCCTCCCCATTACTTTGGGGGTGATGACTGGAACTAAGCCCCCGGTCTGACCCTAGAAGTTTTTAAAATTTCAGCCAAAATTTTAAGGTGAATTGCATCCCATGATCTGAGATTATGCATTGTGGGGCTCCGTGTAACCTGTAAACATGCTGTATGAATAATTTAGCCAGTGTACATGCAGAGAGGATTTTTTTTGACAGGGCACAAAAAAAATTTGCTTGGAGAATAGGTCTGCTGCTATCCAGATCTTTGTGTTTCCCGAGCTTTCAGGGAGTTTCACTATGAAATCCATGAAAATTTCCTCCCATAGTGCACTCGGCTTAGCCATAGGCTGGAGGAGACCTGGGTTTTCCCTTGGCATCACTTTGCAAAGTGAGGGCAACCCCTTCTCTCTACCATGGCCTCAGTAAAGCTACAGGAAACAGAGCTGGCTCTGTAAGGACCCACCTCAGCTAACCACCCAAAAAAGCAGATCTCTTGAAACAGGCATTGTTTCAAAAGGAAATTTCTGTTAGTGACAGTAGGGAAGTCAAGGCGAGATCTGGGGAAAATTCCACTTAAACAGTATAGTTTAACCAGCAATACTCCTCCTCCCACCAAAGTCATAATGTCCATTTGAAATCCAGCCAATCCACAGGTGGCAACGATGTGCGGGTAACTGGCACAGTTGGGGCACATCTCAAGGTCTTCTCCAGTTTCCTTTCTCTGTAACCGTCTCCCTGTTAAGGGAGACACATTCCGTTCTCAAGTGGATAGAGGCGGGAGAAGAAAAGTCGAAAGCAAGTTATTCCAAGCAAAAGCAATTATTCCCCCTCTCCCCAGTAGAATAGCAGGCCCCAAAACAAGAGCACAAGTGTATATATGTAAGGAAGACAATAAGGATTTGGGGACCTGACAGGCTCTCTGACTTTGGAGGCAAACGATCAGTCTCTCCTTCTCTGATTTCTTGTGGACCACACACTCAAGTGTACATCCTGATTGGTTGTGGATGGTCTGGGCTGAGGCTTAGTAATCAAAGAGGAGCATTTCTATACTATACATTTAAACTAGCTTCATTAACCTTTCCTTTTCACAAGCTACCCTGAGCACTATAATTCTGTTGGAAGGAAGTTTGTTACCTGGAACCAAGAAGTCTCATGAAAAGCAAACGCAGCCAAATCATTCACAAGGAAAGTTTTGCAAAGTCCCATTGTATACCAAGATCTTGATTAAGTCAATGAACAAATCAGAATCCTTTTGAAATAAGACCAGAGAAATAAATGGGATTTAAGCTAAAAATGGCCAGGTCATCCTGATTTCAACGGAATGGCTTTGAGTAAATCTGAATTTACTTGACCTTGGAAAATGGGATAATTTAGAACATTCTCGGATCAATGCTACATATCTAGTAATCCTTAAGATGAATTTAATTCAGAATGTTCTCTAGCTGCCACAATTAACTTTAATCTGGCAAGTATCATATGTGTACTATTGAGAACTTTGTTTACATTACAGTCCTTTCAGAAGAAGGAAAAGGATCAGCTGCATCCTGAACTGAGCCAAATACATTTTTCTTCATGTTTGATACTGTCACAATCTGCTTTTCCCATTCTGGTGCCCTCCACATATCTTGGATTTGACTCCCACACTCCTTACTTGGCCAAGTTATAAACATCTCTAAATCTTTTTTCAAACATCGCAGTATTCTTTTGTCCAGGCCAATGGTAACATACTGGAATCAAAGTCTCACTGGGACTCGAAAAAAACAGAACGAAGCGCTCTTTTTTAACAATGTTAAACAAACTTTTAAAACACAAACAAAAAAACGTTGTATCAATTTCTTTGAATCTCAAATTCAGAGGCCCGGGAAGTAGTAGAAAAATGGTAAAGGGAAAAAGGTGGAAGAGAAAAAAAAAATGTAAGAAAAGCAATGGATTTTCTCTGGAATCCCTTCTGTACCACACCTTGTTGTTGCTTGCCTTCAGGTATAAACCAACAACTGCAGTGACAGATCTTTAACCACTAGATGGTTCTAGTGGTCCAACTCCTGGTTGCCTAAAAGTAGAGCAGATTAAATGGTTAAAGCACTGCCCCTGCATGCCCCTTTTGTCCAAAGCTTGGGGGTCGCCCAAATAAAAGATCACAACTCTTGGAGTGAAATTCCATTATGTTTGTAACCATGTAATTCTTTACTTCTGTTTTGGGATTTCATAGGGGTGACAAGAATAGTATTGAGCTGCACCCTTAACTCTGAATGCTCCAGGATTATTATGATGGTGAGGGAGATTTTGTTTAGCATGCAAAAATTCTCCAGGCTGCCTGCCAAGCATCTTCAATATTGAATATTTAAATTTTTAAATAATTTCATTAATCCTTTCTGTGCAAATGTTCTTGCAAAAAGCACGTGTGTGGTTTTTGGATGGAATATATATATATATGCGCTAGGCAGCAGAAGCTCTTTTCTCTGACCCTTATTCCCTCGTAGCCAAATATATTGCAGCCTGAAACCAGAAACTCTTGCTTCGGGCAGGCTATAATGACTGGAAGCAATATTGACACTGCAAATCTCTCTTCTCTCATGTTAACAATGAAGAAATGGGAGGACAGCCCACTTTTCCTGTTATAACTGGCAGAGGAGCTGCAAATGAGGCAGTTTCATCCCCTGCTGTTTGGGTAACTGGTCACAGGGGAGAAGTGAAAATGAGATTGATCCACTGCCCAGATTTTCAGGAACTGGAATGACAGCAAGGTGTTTTCTTCACCTTAACCCAAGCAGTTCAGCTGGGCTGGCCCTACAGTGGCCACCTCGCGAATACGGTAAATACGGCACTGTCATGAAAGAACAGCAAATGTTAATTCCTAATGTGTCATGTCTTTTGACTTTTGAGAAGAAGAAAAGATACTTGTGGCATTTTTTGCTGACATGTGCAAATCGTTTGGTTGATTTTTGCAAGCTGACTTGGGCGGACAGAAGGGCAGCCAAATGTCGTGGTAGAGCAGGAGTGGGCAGCCTTTTCTGTTCTGGAGGCCACGCTTGCTTCTGTGCCTGGCCAGGGACACAATAGCATTATGATGTCATGGGAGTGGCTGGGATTATATTTATTACCTTCTCTTGCACAAGTAGTCCTTCACATAGGACCGGTTGTATGTTGTAATAGTTGTAAAACAATGTTATGACCATTTTTGCGGTAGTCATTAAGCAAATGTGTTGGTCGTAAAGCCAACGTGGCAGTCGTTAAACAAACACCACGGTCCTTCGCTATGGTTCGCTATGGGCATAGTTTTGCTGAAAACCAGAAGCAAGTGCTAGTTTTTGGCAAAACCATTATAAAATGCAGGATGCTCCAAATACCGTTAATGTGATCAAATATCCAAAGTTTGGTCAAGTGACCGCAAAGGGGATCTGACCGTCAGAACTTTGAATCTGGGTCCCAAGTCACCTTTTTAAGGTCAGTTGTATCTTTGAATGGTCACTAAGCAACCACTTGTAAGTCAACAACTACTGTACCTGTATTCTAGACACTGAAAGGTAAGGCGACATTGCCTGGCAGAATTGGACATTGACCATTTGGATGTGGGTGCTATTAAACCACACACTGGCACAATATTTCAGCTGTGGAATAAACCCTAGCCAAGGCTGTTGTTCGTAGGATGTTAGCATCAACTCCTCAGGATGTTCCACCCAGTCTCTTCAGTAAATTGGTGTGGCTTTTCAATTTTGCAGCATTCTAGGTGTTGGAAGGTTAGTGATCTGTCCAGTGTTACCCCCAGATACTTTGGAGAGCTATTACATTGTAAAATATGGTTCCGGAAATTCACTGAGGACTGGTAATTTGTGTACCTATTGCTAAGGGTGGAATGTGATTACTTCTGTTTTTGTTACACTTGATTGAATGGGCCATTTTTTGAAGGAATCATCCAGCTTCTTGAGATCTTAAGAAAGGATGTCCACTGTGTAAGTTGCTTCTTCAGGCTGTAAGATTGATATCATTGGCATAAATAAATTTCAGAGAAACAGTTTCAGACAGGTCATGGATGTACAAGTGAAAGAGAGTTAAAAATGTACAAATTAAAAACCTAATGAATGAACAATTGTAATACATTAAAATACTAACCCTAACCCTAAAACAAATGATTGTTTTAGAAAAGCATCATTGTAACAGCAACATTGAGAAGGAAACTAATGAAGTTGCATACATCAAAAGATGTCAGGCATTTCCCCCTAATTCCTGCCTCTCATACAATTTAAATCTTACATCATTCTAACCATTCAGTGCATTTAATAAAGTGAGCTGCAACTCACAAACACTTATAGCATTTAAGGGTTGAAAAAGTTGCTTCCAGACTCTTGATTTTTTTTTTACCACTGTAGACTAACACAGCTTCTCTGAAACATGCTAACTGAATTATGGAATTCTGATGCCTGTGCAAGTTGCAGCCTTCAGGGTATGCGTGGCTGAATTTCATAACCAGCTTGAAATGTTGCAACCATTGAGATCATCGCTCACCCACATGCTTCATATGGGATCAGCAATATCACGTCACAGCAAGACACAGTGGAAAGTTTTGAGCCAGCTGGGAGAAAGGTTATGGGATCTGGATAGTGGAATTCCAGAAATAGAAACACTGATCAGAACTCTTTAAGCATCCTATCTGGTATAGCGTATCATAAAAGTGATGAATATCTGTATATCTATAAAGAACTAATCACCATAACAAAAGCAGTTGGAAGATGTGCTAAGGCTTGCTTTCAGCAGAATTTCTTCCCTATCAGCAGCTCCATGGCAAACTGCCTTTCCAAAGCTATAAGAAATGTCACTAATCTTGTAAACATATAGCTACTATGAGCACAGGTGAAGTCAGAAGAAAGTCTGCTAGGTTTACTGGATTTTACTCCCCTGAGGTAGTTATGAGATGCATGGCAAGTGCACAAGCTGAACAAGTAACGTTACAATATCTCCCATTGAGCTTTGAATTGTTAAAATTGTTAAAACAATCCATTGTTAAAAGCTTGCATTGACAAAAGAGAAAGTAGTGATCCTTAAAGGGGAAATGTGCTTCCTTCTCATCACTTTCTCCTTCCAGAGCTTCATAAAAGCATCTTTATAGTTGTATCTGCTATGCATTTTGAATTGAATATTTCCATTTCTATTAGTATACTATTAAAGCTTTTCCTGTCCTACTAACCCTATCACTATCACTAACCCTAAAGTATCAAAATACAAAGGAAGTGTATTTCATGCACATACACACACATGCAAACTTTCTGACCTTACAACCTGAAAATGCAAACTAACTTCACAGGTTTTTTTGCAGTGTTTTATGCCCACCTTTGAACCCTCATTGTTTTAACTGGGATTCGGAAGTGGAACTGTAGCATAGCCCAACATTTATTTATTTTTTTACAACTTTTAAACTCAAAAATAGAAGTCAACCTCTTACTTGCAACTAAATTGCTTGGTTCAACATTTTTGTGAAAAGGCAAAGACTTGGATAGTTTAATATAAACATGTGCCTTAGATGTTTAATGAGCGATTCAAAGCTTCTATCCAGTCAGTTGAAATGATTATCTCAAGCAAGATAAAGATATTTATGGGGCACCAAGCATGATTCATGCCTAGATTTCACGTTTGTTTTTTTGCTTCAGACAAAGCAAAAAGCGGGGAAAAGACCCTTCTGTTGGTGAGGAAGTGAGAGACAAAGCGGACTTTGTGATACCATTAGTCTTCATTTCCTGAGGAAATGGTAGAAACTTGGGAGCACTTAGCTGTCAAAATCCTTTTCATATTTAAACCCTGCCATAGGAAATACTGTTTGGGATTCCCTGCCATTTCCCTAGGGAACACTATTCTAGAATGAAGTTGAGCAAATCACTTGGTAGTTAATTGTCTTGCTGTTCAGGCACATGAATTCAGAGAATGAGGGGCTTCATCCGCCCACAGAAGTTGAGCTGCACTTGGCAATGAATTTTATTTTAAAAATATGTCCCATGTTTGGAAAATACGATGGCTTCAGAATGCAGCATTAAAAAATTTCTTAGGCCTTGTTTCTATATGTAGCCCCCCAATAGCTACTTTGTCAGGAGACAAAAATGTGCAAGGCAGCCTAACATAAAGGGGCTCCTCTAAAGAGCAGGAATTGGAGATCTGTCGTGGCAACAGGCTGCTGCACTGACACCATTCCAACAAATAGTGACAGTGGGGCTGAGTAGTTCTCGAATTATGGCAGTAATTAAGCCTGGAATTATGGTTGTGAATTGTAGCAATTGCTAAGCAGATCATCACATGACCTCACCTGATTTTTTACAACTTTTTTTGCAGTGGTTGTTAACCCAATGCAGCAGTTGTTAAATAGTCTGTATTCCCCAATGGGGATTTTTGCCGGAAACCAGAAGTAAACACTGGAAATGGGGAAAAAAAGCCTCTGAAAATCAGAGTCACGTGACCACAGCCATAAAAGTAAACCACTTGCCTAAGTGGCTTGGGTCCGGATTATCTGAGGGAACACCTGCTGCCGACATTAACTCCCCATCGTCCTGTGTGCTCCCACAGGCAGGGCCTTCTTAGGGTACTGCCGGTGAAGGATTGCCGGCGGGTGACTCCCAGAGAGAGGGCCTTCTCTGTGGGTGCGCCTGCCCTTTGGAACCAACTTCCTACGGAACTTAGGACTGCCCCCGACCTCCGTTCATTTCGCCGGGACCTAAAAACTTGGTTCTTTGAGCTGTCTGGCCTAGACTGAGGGGTTTTTAATTGGGTTTTAAAGTTTTAACTTTTGGGCTTAAATTTAATTAATTGTTTTAAATTTATTTTAACTTTTGTATTGTATGGTTTTAATTGCCCTGTAAACCGCCCTGAGTCCTATGGGAATAGGGCGGTATATAAGTCAAATAAATAAATAAATAATAAATAAATAAATAAATAGCCTAAGCATAGGATCATGTGACTGCAGGGGACAGTTTGCAGCCATCAGAACTTTGAAATCGGGCTGTAAGTAGCTTTGGGGAAAATCCTCTGGAAGTTTGAACTACTTCTGAGTGACCAGTTGCTAAATGGGGACTACCTCTGGGTCCCAAAGGCCCATCGGTTCTAGAGCCAAAACAGAATATTTATCTGCAAATGTTCAAGGGTAGTTTTGGCAGACACTGTAGCAGTCCTTCTGCTCCACACTGATGATGCATTAATTTAAAGGGCAATTGAGATGTTAGAATAAAAATGCAACTCCAAACACAGAAGAATATACTTGCAGAAACATTTTATCAATCACTATAAATCACGATATCTTAACTGCAAAACAGAAAGGAACTCTTGTTTTTCTAGAAACCCCACATGAGCCATTTCAGAGTTTAGGGCTGGCAGTCTCATGGCAATCTTTTCATCTTTAAAGAAAATCAGATTTATAAAGCATTCTTCAAAAATGAGCATCAACATATTGAAAGAGTGCCCAGACCGAGGAAGGTTGTCAGAGAAACATTTGGCTGGCTGCCTTTGGAAGCAAATTTTCTGGAAGTGGCAGAAAATCTGGGAATCTGTACACAGCTGTTTCTGGAAAACAAATTTGCCATTAACATCTCAACATACTTTAGCTGTAACTGCAAAATGATTGCAACATATTTTGGGGGGTGGGTGGGTGGGGGAAATCATATATCTTTTAAACGTCTGGAAATAGTACAGCCTTGGATAAATCAGAGTTCTAGTGTTTCATACCATCACATGCAAACTGCTTCCTTGTATGCTAAAAGCATTTAAGACCAACTATATCTTTTAATTTATTTATTAAATTTATATGCCTTCCATTTCACTGTTTATAAATGTGTTGAGAAAAATTGCATGTATTGGGGACTGGTCTCAGGAATGCGGACAATTATGGGTTGAAAATCTGGATTTCGTGCTGGAATTTATTTTTTTACTTCTGTAATCAACTAATTGAAGTGTTTTATAGAATCACAGAGTGAGAGGTCATCAACTCCAACCCATGCCTACAGGATTACCTGTATCAGGGGTCCCCAATCCCCAGCCTCTGGCTGGTTAGGAATTGGACCATGCAAGCAAACGAAGCTTCATCTGTGCATGCACAGGATCTAGGTAGAGCACAAAACCAGCATGACTCCAGTTCATGGAAAAATTGTTCTCCACAGAACTGGTCCTTGTTGACCAAAAGATTGGGGACCACTGCCCTATATGGTAGTCTTTGATTTACAACTATTCATTTAGTATCCATTTGAAATTACAACAGCATGGAAAAAAGGGGCTTATGATCGTTTTTCACACTTACAAGTGTTATAGCATTCCAATGGTCACGTAGTCAAAATCCAGATGCTTGGCAACTGGCTCATATATATGATGGTTTCAGTGTCATGTGATCATGTTTTGCGATCTTCTGACAAAGTCAATAGGGAAGTCAGATTCACTTAACAACCATGTTACTAATTTAACAATGGAAATGATTCACTTAATGACGATGGCAAGAAAAGTCATAAAATGGGATAAAACTCACTTAACAACTATCTCACTTAATACCAGAAATTCTGGGCTCAATTATAGTCATAAGTTGAGGACTACCTGTGCCATCTCTGAAAAATGACTTTCCTGTCTTTTGTTTATTGTTCTGAATCCTCATTAGTCCATCATTTGTAAAATGGGTATTTTAAAATTGGCAATGTAGCAAGTCAAGCTGTAGAAGCTAAGTAGGATCAGGCCTGGTTAATACTTGAAGGGGAGACCAGCAGGAAATAATAATGTTATAGACTAAACTGCAGATTTTTTTAAAAAAAAAAAAATCCCAAAGAAGGCAGTACCAAACCATTCTTATGCAGTTGCCAGGACTTTCTCAAAGCTCCAAAAGTGTCCTAATAGAGGAACAGAATAATGTCTTAGAAACCCTGCTAACATTTTAGAAGTCACAATTGAATACATATTTGGGTATTTGGCGTAACCTGATGGCTATTTGTAATTCAGTTACTTACCATCCTAATTAAGCATAAAGCAATTGGAGATAAACTCTCTCTCAACCTTGCAAACTTGTGAGATTTACAAACTGTGGGATTCTAGGAAATTTCTTGTCTTCTTGTCCAAGAAACTTCTAAGGAAAAGGTTCAGAGATCAATGCACTTTCAATAGGAAACATTTGTTGTCTTCTGTCTTGCCTTGAGAAAGCTCTGATGCCATAGTAGAAGCAAAGTTCACTAGTACAAAGTTAATGTAGCTACCAAGAGGTTTTCTGGTAAACTGAAACTTCAGTTCCACAGCTCAAGTATTTTACTGTCAAAACTACAAAGGTCAGAAGTATTGTAAGGTAAAGGTAAAGGTTCCCCCGCACATGCGTGCTAGTCGATTCCGACTCTAGGGGCCGGTGCTCATCTCCGTTTCAAAACTGAAGAGCCAGCGCTTGTCCGAGGACGTCTCCGTGGTCATGTGGCCGGCATGACTAGACGCCAAAGGCGCACGGAACGCTGTTACCTTCCCACCGTAGTGGTCCCTATTTTTCTACTTGCATTTTTATGTGCTTTCGAACTGCTAGGTTGGCAGAAGCTGGGACGAGTAACAGGCGCTCACTCTGTTACGCGGCACTCGGGATTTGACCCGCCAAACTGCTGACCTTCTGATCGACAAGCTCAGCATCCTAACCCACTGAGCCATTGTATCACCCAATAAATGTTTCATTTAATGTATATTTATTGTTATCAATCTTCCTCCAGGGATGTAAGACAGCATGCACATGCTGTATGGTATTCTCCTCAATTTTCTCCCAAACAACAATCGTATAATGCAGATTGAGCTGAGCATGGTTCAGTCACCCAGTTAAGCTCTGACCGTTAAGGATGGACTTAAACATGAATGTCTCTGCTTTAACGGTTGCATCACTATGGCTGTGTTAAAGTGCTAATTTCACTTGGGAGCAAACTTCATTTGTATGCAGTTTTCAGCTGAGTTGAGAGATAAAGATTGAAACAGAAACCTATGGACTTTCAAACTTTTGAACAGAAAGAAAGGCTTATGCTATTTAATGAAGTCCTCATATCATCGAAACAAAGCATTACTATGAACAAAAAAGGAAAATTCTCAAGTAGATACTTCCAAAGTCTGAGTTGCTTTTATGTTTATATACTTGCTGGATTGCTGAAAACAATCATATACTGTTGTTTAATTCCATTAACCAAGAATACAGCTGGGAGGAAAACAAATTCCTTTCTATCAGTGATCACCACACTGATTCCTGAGGCTGAGGGGACAGGGAGTTTTGAATACATAAATTAAAACAAAATGCATAGAAATGGATTTTCCAAGAAAATCCTAGTTGGCTTGAAAAAATGGTGGCTTGGTGCTTTCCTACAACCTGCCTGATCCATCCCTTACACGGAATGCATTGCATATACTATATACAATTCTATTTCACCCCAGAATAGGCACAAGCCATTTCTTGGTCAAAACTCTGGTGCTTGGAGGAATAAATAGCAAAAGTGTCCATTCAGTACAATAGTCTCTGAATCTCAGCACAGAATGAAGTATAAGATGTGACAATTTAATATTAGCACTAGGTTTGTTATGGCAAAATAATACAGAGTTGGAGAGATGATCTGTAATTTGCTACCTTTATGTGATCCTGAAAATTTTTCTGAGGTCTACTGTGGTTACCCAAATAGTCCTAAAGATGCCCCCCACCCCCGACAATGGCTGCTGGCTCACAATGGAACAGTGGAACAATCGGATCAGCCTGGATAGGCCTTCAGGACAGTTCTTCTATTCACTGTAGGGGCCTAGGGCTCAATCTCTGCTCACATACCCAATACCAACTGGAACCAGCCACAAAAAAGGAGGAAAACCACTACAAAATGGTGCCTCTGACTCCTAGTCCCTGAAGCCAACTCAGAAAAATACTATGGTTGATGGTGTCGAAAACCTCTGGAAGATCCAGCAGAGCCAGGACAGTTGTACTAACCCCATCTGAGCTCTCCAGAGGTTATCAGCCATTAGTCAAGGTTATAATGCCATTAGTCAATTATCTGATATGGCCTCCCAGAACTATTTTCAGTGTTAAGTTTAGGAGAGGAGGCGGGTGAAAAAATAGTATAAGTGGCTGATGTGGACAAGGAGGAGGTTATTCATTCAGTAGTGTCTGGCTTTTGGCAATTCTATGGACCAGGTCTCTCCGCATCTTCTTGCACTATTTCTTTGAGTTTTTCTATGCTCAGTTTTGATAATGTCCAGCCACTGTGTTCTTTGGTGGCCTGCTTTCCTTTTACCACTAACTCTTCCAAACATAATTGCTTTCTGCAATGAATTCCCCTGCATGACGTGGCCAAAATAAATGAGACACAGTTTTGTGATTTTTTCCTTCCATTGATATGTCTGGTGTTATGTGGTTAGTGTTTGCTTGTTGACCACCTTTGCTGTACAAGGAATATGCAGGAGCCTTCTTCAGCGCCACAGCTGAAGTGAGTCGATTTTCTTCCTGTTTTGCTTTTTTAAGGTCCAGCTTTCACAACTATAGTAAAAGTTATTAAATGTTTGGACGCCACTTGTATGAGCTCTTTGTTTTGGATTCACCCTGGTGCGTAACAGCAGAGCAGAAATAGAAGTACTGGCATTAAGGAGGAAATGCTTTTAGCTAAGTTTTGTCACCTAGAAGTAGCATGCAACGTATAGCCAAGTTATTCTAGTTAGTACCTGGAATGGGAAAATCCCATCATGTGCTCTTCCTTCTCCCCTACCCAGTAAAAAACAGACAGAACAATGAAGAACAATTTACAGTATTTTCATGCTATTCAATGTTTTCTGCCTCACCTTCTCAGTTGGGAGAATCAGTCCTGCCAGGAGAAATAGAGAATCACTTAAGTTACTGGTTCTCAACCTGTGGCCTGCAGATCAATGGGGGACTGCAATGTCATCACAGGGGGTCTGAGAAGGCTTGAAGAAATGTTTTTAAATCTTGAGTTAAGTCTGGGGGGGGGATGTCTGTGTTCATGGTCTATGGCCACAAAAGGTATTTAAAGGGGGTCTGTGGTGAAGAAAAGATTGACAACCACTGATTTAAAAAATCAGGCAGAAAAATAATCATGCAACACCAACAGTGGTGGGATTCAAATATGTGAACAACCAGTTCTCTGTATGGATGTCGCTTCCGGAAGTCCATTCTAGGCCTGGGCAACAAAAAATTAGCTACCGGTTCGAACCAAATTGGTGCGAACTGACTGAATCCCACCTCTGAACATCGAACAAGAAGAGTGTTACAGTATATCTATCCTTCCTCAATGCTATAATATATTCAAACCTACTGCATTCAGTTACAATCCAATTGGATTATTGTATTTGTTTGCTAATTTATCCACTGCACTTTAATCACATTTGTAAATGGCATTGTTTCTTTTTAAACAATGTTAACTACTTTCAAAATCACAAAGCACTTTCAGGTTCCCATTTTTGAATTTGGGAATTGAGTGCATCTGTGGTTGTTTTCATTAAGATGACAGGATCCAAATAGTTTTCACACTGAATTCTGTCTTAATTTTTTTAGAACAAAGTTTGATTGTTTCAATCAACTTGAAAAGAAAATAATAATTGCAACACAGATAAAAATATTTAGTTTCTTAAACACTACTCTGCTTTCTAGCATAAAATGACCCTCAAAGCAGATTGCAGTTTTTAAAAAGATGTATATAAAGGATAATTTAAAATAATCATAATTTAAATTGTACAACAGAATACTTTAATGTCGATTAAAATGATAGCTAATAAGTATTTTACAAATATCTAGAGAACAAGTCTATGTTATCCAATCAGAATCTGCATGAATTTTAGCCAGTATGATTTGCTTTCCACAAGCTAATAATGTCCTGACACTATACGGCAATAAAAATGATAAATGATGGTATGATGAGGTCACCAGTTCCCCATGCAAAAGCAAGAAATCACAGAAAAGGACAATTATTGTGATTAAAGGAAAGATAGCAGATTAATTAGCAATTCATTCCAGCAGACACTCCAAGTGGGAAGGTGACCTCATTGTAGGAGGCCCACTACCTCTGCCTTTCTATTCTGTTGCAGGAAAGGAGAGGAAAATTGTGCAAATTGTGAGAAAATTGGAGGAGGAAGCAGAAACCTTCTGTGTTTCAGGGCTGTGAAAACCACTGCAGCTGAGTGCTACATTAGACAACTCTTTCAGGTTGATTTTGCATAAGATTATCCAGTGCTGTAGTAATTCACAGTAGGCATCTGGCTGCTATACACAATCCTGGGTGCTGCTCACGAAGCAACTGGAATACTTTCTTGTGTCTGATCTGGCAGAAAATGTGGATGGGTGAAGTCAGTTCATCAGGGTACTAGCTCTAGGTCCAAATGGTTTGGGGTAGCATCAGCGATGGCTCCTTGAGAAGGGGACACATCAGCATCTCTTTAAATGATGCTGGGAAGAGCAGATTGTAAATACAATATTTGTAGGGTTACTAGATCTAGGCTGCAAAAATCTAGATAGCAATAGATGGTACTGTAGCAGCCATGCATATGCTTCTGAACCTTTGCTGCAATGTAATGGCTATCCAGGTTTTTTTTTGTAGGCTGAATATGATAAACCTAATTACTGGAGGGAAAATTTCCAGAGGAGTATTGACTAGGTCAGGGGTCGGCTCTTTTATGACTCATGGACTTCAACTCCCAGAATTCCTGAGTCAGCATAGCTAGGTTGTTCTTTCTTGTGAAGGGGAGACAAGTCAAGTTATTCCTTATAAGAATGCTGAAATCTTACAAAACTTCACACAACATTTGAGATGTCATACGATTTGCACCATTTTTAATTTGAAATAAAATCAGCAATTGAATTTACAATAGCCATCAAGAGATCTCATGTGCACACTGTTGCCCCTGGCCACTGGATTATTAACCATGGTTTAATATTGGGCAAACTAGACCATTACATGGAACTCAGACCTTGCTTTAACTAAAATTGACTTAGTTATTTTTGTCAATCTAGTTGCAGTATTTTGGTAACTTGGGTGAGTATATGTGAGTGGTTAAAAGATGCTGTTTTAGTACAACGAAAGACAAATACCATAACTTCCCTAAAACTTTGTTTATTAACCCTAACTTCTCTAAAACTTTGGATTTACAAATTTATTCTAATGACAATGTATGAAGACTTGTAAATACAGAGAGAGAGAAAAAGAGAGAGAGAGAGAGAGAGAGAGAGAGAGGATAAAAGGGAAAGACAAAGAATCATGCAATAATAAAATGAGAGGACTAGCAAAGGATATTTGGCATCTAAAGATTTTTATGCAGCTTAAATGTCAGTCTCAGTGCAGCCTTGATTTTCAGATTGTTCTATGCTTCCTTGATCCCAAAAGATAACATTTAACTGAGGAGACCTGAAGTGCACCCACTCTGCCACCTGCAATACACAAGTGAGAAGAAGCAATTGTCTCCTTTAGAACACTTCTTTTGAGAGTTACTTCTTCCCCTGTTTCCTAACCATGTGTTCAGGCTAAATTTCTGCTCCTTCGCTTTTTGCCCCATGGATATCTGTCTTTCTGTACCTTTCTGTCCACAGTTTTTATATATTTCCCAAACTCTTCTAAGTGTAGTTTCTTGGCTCTAAATCGATATTTTTCAAATGTGGCAACTTAACATGTTTGAATTTCAATTCCCAGAATTCCCCAGTCAGCAGCCAGAAGTTCACACATCTCAAAGTTATCAAAGTTTGAAAAACATTGCTCTAATTTCTTTGTCACCAAATACCTCCCTTGGTAAAGGTAAAGGTAAAGGTTCCTCCGCACATGCGTGCTATCGTTTCCAAATCTAGGGGCCGGTGCTCATCTCTGTTTCAAAGCCGAAGAGCCAACACTTGTCCAAGGACGTCTCCGTGGTCATGTGGCCGGCATGACTGGACGCCAAAGGCGCACAGAACGCTGTTACCTTCCCACCGTAGTGGTCCCTATTTTGCTACTTGCATTTTTACGTGCTTTCAAACTGCTAGGTTGGCAGAAGCTGGGACGAGTAACAGGCGCTCACTTTTTTTAGAGTTCAAGCTGTCTTATTAGAAACCTTTCTCAATTTCCTATTATTTCTACTTCAGTATAACTCAGGAGCCTTCTGTGAGGATCCTATTTCCTCTGATTCTGCCTTCTTTAAATTAAAGACCTGTATTATCAGAACCCTGGCATCAAATTAATTTCCTTCTCCTGGCAAACTCTGCCGATTTGCACCATATCTATTTATTTTCCAATTCTGCAGCAACCAGAGTTGTTGTATAGGCTTCCAAAAAGTGTATGCTCTAGTAGCAGAGATAAAAACAAGATTATTTATCACATAAATACTCATGGTTTTCAAGTGCACATGTTTTTCTTGATCAATTCTTGATCAGTGGTTTGGTGATCTGTGAAGCTACTGCAAGTATTCCCCACCAAAATAATGGCGGGCGGCAGGGGAATCTCATGAATTGACAAATTGTTAAAATACTGGTGTTCTAACTTATTAACTCATGATATTTTGATGTTCCTGATTGACTTGAATATCTCACAAGATTGCCCATCTAAATAATTTGGGAAGTCATCCTGTCTCAAGGAATTGGTTTGGAATTTCAAATGACATGAAGGGACAAGTGTGTACAGGAAGAGGGCCCTTCCTCTCAGGAAGGCTATTTTTGTAAACAGGAAGTATACTCTCCTACAAGATTTAATTTGGCATCTGGTCTAGTTTTTAAGTGGAAATATGTGATTAAGAAGAATATAATTACCAATTAATTCTTGGTATGGTGTTGCAAATAAGCACACCATGGAAAATTCGTATTATTCATGTATGTTAGCTTTATTCTTCGAATGGCAGGGCCCCTCTCTTCAGGGTGGTTTCTCCTGCTGTACTTTGACACTGGAGTATTAAGAGAATTAAGGATTAAGAATACAAACCTTCCATGATGTTTCACTTCTGATTGGTAAGTAAAATGAGAATAAAACTCATTCGATCCAGTTGACTTGTAGCTTCCTTATGCACCACATTAGCACAAGTATACAATATCTAGCAGAACGTGGCTTTCCAAGTCTGGGTGGGAGAAGCACATAGTTTGTCCTCAGGGAAATTTCATATTCTTGAATTAGAATTTTAAAAATAAGCATATGGTCCTTTGATTTCCAGCAATATAAAGATCACTTTATATTGCTGGAAATCAAAGCACCATATTCTTATTGGCCTCCCAATTATGGCTCCATTGCAACTCTCATTATTTTTCCTAACAGCTATCCTGACTACAATGACTATGAGAGTTGTAGCTCAACAGCAGCTGGAAGGCCAAACATTGCAATAATAATAATAATAATAATAATAATAATAATAATAATAATAATAATAAGAAGAAGAAGAAGAAGAAGAAGAAGAAGAAGAAGAAGAAGAAGAAGAAGAAGAAGTTGGAAGGGACCTTGGAGGTCATCTAGTCCAACCCCCTGCTCAGGCAGGAAACCTTATACTATTTCAGGCAAATGGCAAGTTCTCTTCCCATTTGATGAATGAAACCCAGTTGAGTGACTATAGATCAAAGTCCAGGAGACAGTAAATTATAGTTAGGCACGAAAGCTGGCTGAGTGACTTTGGGCCAATCACCAGGAGATGGTGAGTTAATAATAATAATAATAATAATAATAATAATAATAATAATAATAATAATAATAATAATAATAATAATAATAATAATAAGAAGAAGAAGAAGAAGAAGAAGAAGAAGAAGAAGAAGAAGAAGAAGAAGAAGAAGTTGGAAGGGACCTTGGAGGTCATTTAGTCCAACCCCTTGCTCAGGCAGGAAACCCTATGCCATTTCAGATAAATGGCTGGCCAGTGTCTTCTTAAAAACTTCCAGTGTTGGAGCATTCACCACTTCTGGAGGCAGGTTGTTCCACTGGTTAGTTATTCTAACTGTCAGAAGGTTTCTCTTTAGTTCTACGTTGCTTCTCTCCTTGACTAGTTTCCATCCGTTGCTTCTTGTCCTGCTTTCAGGTGCTTTGAAGAATAGCTTGACTCGCTCTTCTTTGCGGCAGCCTCTGAGATATTGGAACACTGCTATCATGTCACCCCTCACTCTTCTCTTCGTTAAACTACACATACCCAATTCCAGCAACCTTTCCCTATATGTTTTAGCCTCCAGTCCCCCAATCACCTTTGTTGCTCTTCTCTGTATTCTTTCTAGAGTCTCAACATCTTTTTTACATCGTGGTGACCAAAACTGGATGCAGCTACAAAGCAAAGGGAACCTCTTATTTTACTGCACTTATTTGCTAAGTAAACTTCCGTCCACTTATGTCATGCAAGCCAAACCACTTAGCTGAGAAAACCTTTCTTTTTCAAACGTTAAGTAAATAGGTTAAACTAGCTTCTTTGTCTCAAAGCTGATGATTAGTGATTTCCCAAGCAATAAAATAAAGGGTGACTAAATGGCAGGCTGGATAGTCCCTGGAGTACAGAAGCCATCTCCTGCTATAGAGGGGATGGGAAACGGTTATTTGCAGTTTTGCTGGAAGAGGGAAGTCATGCAGGAAGAAAACAGGGGCAGATTATATTAGATTTTAATCTATGACTGTTATATCTAGCTCACTTGTGTACCATATGATAAATTCACCAACTTGTAGTCTTCCTTTGGTTTGGTTTGTTTGAACCATTAATAATGTCTTGGGTTTATTGCACAGTGATTTTAGTATGAAGTTATTATTGGAAGCAAAGGTTTGAATTAAAGAACAGATTTGGTAACTTTATTGTCTAAAAAAGACATTCTAGGTAGGAAATACGGTTTGCCCTTTATTTTTGGATAGTTGACCAAGCTGTTACTTAACTACAGATGTAAACATCCAAACAATTGTGAATGACTACAGAGTGTTTAATTTGCTCTTTGAATTTCCTGCTTTACACAGTTCTGCCTAATTGAGAAATCAACTTGGAGTAACAGATTAATTTTTCCCCCTTTCATTCCTCTAAATAAATATAGTTTGCAATGTTCACAGAAAGCTCTTGCATTGACTCCCTTATCTCTTTCATTTTGCCCCCTCAAAAACCTGTCAACTACATCCATGCATAACACGTGATGATGTAGGGCACCAAGAAGTGGAATGGGAGAAGGTGTCCTCATAGGCATGACAACTGGGATATCATAGCAGAAAAGGGATGAAGACTACTTTTTGATGGGGAAGCAGCGAGAAAAAAATTAGGGAAGAGGAAAAGCAGGGTTAAAAGCCAAGGAAAGCTCCTGCCGCTTGAAAAAGCACAATAATACCCACTGAGGCCAGAAGAAATCAAACAAAAGAAGATGGAAAAGATCAAGTAACAAAGATGGAAAGGAGTGTAACAAAGAAATGCTCTGCAGTCCCTTGGACTGCAAGGCGATCAAACCGGTCAGTCCTAGAGGAGATCAATCCTGACTGCTCTTTAGAAGGCCAGATCCTGAAGCTAAAACTCAAATACTTTGGCCACCTAATGAGAAGGAAGGACTCACTGGAGAAGAGCCTAATGCTGGGAAAGATCGAGGGCAATAGAAGAAGGGGACGATAGAGAACGAGGTGGCTGGATGGAGTCACTGAAGCAGTAGGCGTGAGCTTAAATGGACTCCAGAAGATGTAGAGGACAGGAAGGCCTGGAGGAATGTTGTCCATGGGGTCACGATGGGTCGGACACAACTTCGCAACTAACAACAAACTGCCCATCTTCCTCAGAGAGGGCTCTCTCCCCTATAGCTATATATTAGCTATGCATTTGTTAACCTAGGCTTATTATCTGTGTATATCCATCATATCTAATTCTTATATAAAGGGAAACCTACCGCAATATTACATTTATTTAGTCAGAAAACTCCAGGTTTAACATGACTTATTTCCAATCACCATTTTAGGTTTGTAGTAAGTTTAGCATAATCCTATGTTTGTTTGAAATAGGTTCCGAATTTTATTGCTCCTTAGCAATCCTTTGCAAAGATTCAATTTTAGTCATCAGTGTAATCTTGGGGTAAATTGGGACATTGGTGCATTTTAATTGTTTAGAATTTAATTACAGTAAAAGGAGAAAAAAGCTACTTTTATTGTGAAGACATGGTTCTTTCCTTCCACCTAAGTGGCCAATGTACTAGGTTTTTAAAAAAATTGAGTCACCTTTAACCACTCTGACTTTGTTTCAGGAAAGTAACAAAACCTGTATTTATAGCTATTGGTTGATCTTGATTAAAGCTTATATTTAATATTAACAAATAATCAACACTATAAATGGTCTATTTATTTGTTGGACAATAGACACATTCTAGTGCAGTGATGGCAAAATTTGTAGAGACCGAGTGCCCAAATTGCAACCCAAAACCCGCTTATGAATCATTGGGTGCTGAGTGGGCGTGCCCATTGGTTGGGTGTGGCCCATTGGGTGGGCGTGGTTGTGGTGGTAACAGCAGACTGGGTGGGACTAAAAAGTTCAATCAATCAATTCCAACTTTGCGAGATCTTTTTTTTTCCCCATGAGAAGTTGAAATTGATTGATAATAATAATAATAATAATAATAATAATAATAATAATAATAATAATAATAATAATAATAATAATAATAATAATAATAA
>JAKJMR010000180.1:2453053-2471948 GCA_024449315.1 Daboia siamensis
AATAATAATAATAATAATAATAATAATAATAATAATAATAATAATAAAGTTGGAAGGGACCTTGGAGGTCATCTAGTCCAACCCCCTGCTCAGGCAGGAAACCTTATACCATTTCAGACAAATGGCTGTCCAGTCTCTTCTTAAAAGCTTCCAGTGTTGGAGCATTCACCACCTCTGGAGGCAGGTTGTTCCACTGGTTAATTGTTCTAACTGTCAGGAAGTTTCTCCTTAGTTCTAGGTTGCTTCTCTCCTTGACTAGTTTCCATCCGTTGCTTCTTGTCCTGCTTTCAGGTGCTTTGGAGAATAGCTTCCCTCCCTCTTCTTTGTGGCAGCCCCTGAGATATTGGAACACTGCTATCATGTCACCCCTCACTCTTCTCTTCGTTAAACTACACATACCCAATTCCAGCAACCGTTCCCTATATGTTTTGGCCTCCAGCCCCCTAATCATCTTTGTTGCTCTTCTCTGATTGAACCTTTTTTTTTTGCACATGGCGGTGGAGGTCTAAAGCGAAAAGGTTTTATAAAACACAGCTGAAGGCCTAGGAGTGGGGTGACGGCACACGTGCCCACAGAAAGGGCTCTGTGTGCTACCTGTGGCACACGCGCCATTGGTTCACCACTACTGTTCTAGTGCATGCTCTGACTGCCCTAATTATATCAGAAATGTACTGTAAATATTCTGTCCGGTAGAAGCCAATCCGTTGATGTTTCTTTTCTCTGAAACTTGCTTTTCTAGTGAAACTGAATTAATCAGATCCAGAAGTTTTCAAAAATCACTTTTTAATTGTTTTGTATATGTTTTGGGAGATTATGAGAATTTTTGGCTAACAATCTAGACTGTAGTTGTATGAGTTTTTAAAGCTGTTATTGTTGTTAGCTGTGAAGTCGTGTCCGACCTATCGCGACCCTATGGACAACATTCCTTCAGGCCTTCCTGTCCTCTATCATCTTCTGGAGTCCATTTAAGCTCACGCCTACTGCTTCAGTGACTCCATCCAGCCACCTCATTCTCTGTCGTCCCTTTCTTCTATTGCCCTTGATCTTTCCCAGCATTAGGCTCTTCTCCAGTGAGTCCTTCTTTCTCATTAGGTGGCCAAAGTATTTGAGTTTTAGCTTCAGGATCTGGCCTTCTAAAGAGCAGTCAGGGTTGATCTCCTCTAGGACTGACTGGTTTGATCGCCTTGCAGTCCAAGGGACTCGCAGGAATCTTCTCCAGCACCATAGCTCAAAGTCCTCAATTTTTTGGCGCTCAGCCTTTCTTATGGTCCAACTTTCTCTGCCATTCATTGCAACTGGGAAGCCCATAGCCTTGACTATATGCACTTTTGTTGACAGGGTCATGTCTCTGCTTTTTAGTGTGCTGTCTAGATTTGCCATGGCTTTCTTTTTAAAGCTATCTCTCCTTTAAATGAGGTTTTCTCCTTTCTCATCTTTAGATATGTCCTACTTGTCAATCATATCATATGAGACAAAGTGGCCAATGTAATTATCTGTTTTTACACTCTGCAGCTTTATTTAACCAGCAAGTTTCATTTTTATTTATACCTCTTGCTTGCTTATCTGCAATGCATTTCCTGATGAAGGGGAAATTTCACAAATACTTCTTCAAATTTCTCGGAAAAGAATATTTTACTGGAAACACAACCTAACCATATACAGAACTAAGTACAAAGTCCACTTTGCAGTCATACTATCAACATCAATGTCCACGTTTTTAATAAATGTTTACTAATTTCCATTCTGGGCCAGATTCTGAAGTAACATATGTCACATTATACCCATCAACTTTTGGTATTTGTGGAACCACAGAGTATTCAGAATGCTTTTTTTTTTTCAAATGTTAGATTTTTTAAAAAAAAATAGCTTAGAAGTACAGCATGAAAGAAACCAACAAAATTAAAGACAAAAACAAACAACAGAATTAAAAGCAACAGATAAAAGTGGCATAGAAATATGTTTAAATTAAAACAAAATAAAAGCAATATTTTCCTAAAGGTAAAAGGAAATCAATATCCAACTAATCTTCCAGATATGAACAATGTATTCCACAGAGGTTTGTTTATTCATGTCAGAAGCATCACAATTAAAATAAGACATACTATATGAAATAAAATTTAAAATATAAAATGCAAGATTAAAATATATATAAGGTAAACAGATCTTGCCCAGAAAGTGATCTTCCCCAACCTGAAGCCTTCCAAATATGTCAGATTTCGGTTCTCATAATCTCCTATTATGAGCTGAAGACCAAACATCTGGAGGACATGTGCTTGAGGAAGATCACATGAAAGAAACTTCATGACTGCATATAAAGAATACCATTCCTCGACTGTCATTCCAATTCTTTTGAAACATGATTGACAAGGTAGGGCAAGATTGAGGAAAGCAGTTCTTTACAACCATCCTTTGAATGGTTTCCCACAAAAAGTCAAAGTCAAAGTAGCTATTTATGGGCTAGTGCAGGGGTCTTCAAACTTGGCCCTTTTATGACATGTGGACTTCAACTCCCAGAATTCCTCAGCCAGGCACTGGCTGAAGAATTCTGGGAGTTGAAGTTCACAAGTCATAAAAGGACCAAGTTTGAAGAGCCCTGGGCTAGTGAGATGTGCTTCCCATTCCCAGCCTTAGGTAGCAATCAGGCAACCATATTCTGATCTCTTGTTTTCCGATAGTCTGTTAAACAACTCCCTTTTTTATATGTTGTTTTGTCTGTCCTAGTAGAAACCAGCTCAGCATATCAGAAGAATGCTGTAATGTATTGGCTTGTTTTGTTAACACCACATGGTAACAGCTGGAAGGCTGTTTGAGCAGGGAGCTAGCTAATGGCTCCCAGCGTCTCAGACAACCTGGTTCCAGCGCTGCTATTGGTTGCCCCTAGGGGGGCAATAGGTTGCTTCAAACCTATTGGCCACTGCCTAGGGGCCAGGGTATAAATTGCTGCATCTGCAGCCCAGTTCTCTAGTTCAGATCCTGCAAGCAATAAACCATGATCTTTGCTGAACTCACTTGCCTCGTCTTCATTCCTGCGCAATGAACCCAGTACACAACACTGGCAACAACCAAAAGCCACTTGACACACCTAACAGCAGCAAGAATTATATTTGCACAATACTGGAAGAACAAAGAAACAGCACTGGAAGAAGAAATAATTTTAAAAATACTAAACTGTGCGGAAATGGACAGACTTACCTGAAGGTTGAAAGAAAAAGAAGAACTAGAACATTTTCAAACTTGGGGCTTATTTTATCAATGGTTAGAGAAAAGATTTAGAGATTAGGAATTTAATTTGTATTAGTGAATAAGTACTCAAGACAACATGTTTTGTTGTCTGTCTATCTATCTATCTATCTATCTATCTATCTATCTATCTATCTATCTATCATCTTGTCTTTTGTTCAGGAAGACAAAGAATCTTCTTCCCATTTTTTCCTACAATAGTAACCTTAAGCTATTAAGGTAGGTGAGCTATAGAGAATTTTACTCTCAAGTCATTCAGTATCAGCTCCACAAGGTAACTAAGAAACTAACAGCATATAAATCAGGACTACTTTTATTAGAACAGCTATAGTAGCAGTCTTGCAAGTCAGAATGCACTTGCTTCCTCCCTCACTTTATCTTTGGGCAAATTAGAGATGGGCTTGTCTGAGATGTCTTTTCTTTTTCAAATAAGTTTCTTGACCAGGTTCAAGCCACACTTATCTGACTTTGGTTGCATCTCTTCCTCTTTTCCTTCCATGGCATTCCCTATGTTCTCTCCATTCACTGAGTTTCCATGATGGGGGGAATCAACCTGACCTACTTTAAGGAAAATATTTCGGTTGTTCTTTCCCCCCCCCCCCCAAACTTCCCATGGGTATATAAAGTTGAAATTAGGCAAGATGGGACATTCTGAAAGCACAGCCAAGTAACTCTGCTAAAATTCTATCCTTCAGTCCTTGAATTGCAGGACAACTTAAGGCAGGGGTCTTTAAACTTGCCCTTTTATGACTCGTGGACTTCAACTCCCAGAATTCCTCAGCCAGTGGGATTCCACCAGCTTGATTTCTCCTTGGAACAAGTATCTTTTGCTGGCAAGCAAACCATCAACCAATCACTCTCCCTAATGTGACGTGTGATGGTGTTGGGCAAATTAAGCTTGGAATGGCATATTTAACCATCTGTCAGATTGTTCAAATAATGTGTTACATTTGCAGTGCTTCACACCTATAACCTCAGTCAGCCTATTTCTGAATACTGTAGAGACTAACACAGCCAACAGGTTGCAGCCAAGAAGAAGGAGAAGAGGCATGGGATGCAGCAAGAAGGAACAATCGATAATGAGCAAGCACTCATTGATTAGTGTGCAATGCAATAACTGCATTATTAGAGTCCAATTTTGGTCTCATGCCTAACAGCACTCACAAATAGGCTATGGACATCCATAGAACCAAAGTGGAATAAGTAAAATGGTGCCACTCTGCCCTCATATAACTGCCATATGAAGCATCTTGCTGACAGCAGTAAACCCATAAGGCACCTGTGGTGACAAAATCAACCACACAAAGTTAACAGAAAATTGCTCTTTCCTTCATTAAATTGACCTCCTGGAAGCACACAATACCATTCTGTCAAGAGAGCATACTCTCCAAAGAGAACTTAAGTTTTAAATCATCACTTCCTCCAAAGTGAGCTAAATTCATATTAATAGGTGCTTAACAACAACTGGCCAGCACTTCAGAAAGCACCAGTCACCATTACGTAGCAAGATCTGATTGCAGAAATCAGATTTCAAATCTGTCATGAAATCCAAAATGATTGTGGAGCACAATTTCCAGTGACTAGACCAGGGGCAGACAACCTTGGCTCTTTTATGACTCGTGGACTTCAACTCCCAGAATTCCTGCTGGCTCAGGAATTCTGGGAGTTGAAGTCCACAAGTCATAAAAGAGCCAAGGTTGCCTACCCCTGGACTAGACTAATATAATCAGTAATGCTGGATAGATCTAGAGAGCCAGTTTGGTCTAGTGATTAAGACACCAAGCTAGAAACCAGGAGACTGTTGAGTTCTAGTCCTACATCATGAATGCTGGCTGGGTGACTTTGAGCCAGTCTCTCTCTCAGCCCATAATCTCAGGCTTAGAAAACAAAATGATAGGTCAATTCTTGTTGCAACCAATATATCAACACTCCGTTAATCCAAAGATAGGCAAACTCTGCACTTGCGTGAAAAAAAAAAGTTGGGTAGATCCTATTCTTAATGTATCAGCAACCATATTTATTTATTTATTTTATTTTAATTCCATTTATATCCCGCCCTTCTCCGAAGACTCAGCGCGGCTTACAAGCTTAGCAGTGGCCTTCATTCTATGTATATGCCTGCTTATTAGGGCTTTCACACACACCCCAAGCGGCATTATTACAAAGTCAGCTTAATTGCCCCCAACACTCTGGGTCCTCATTTTACCTACCTCGGAAGGATGGAAGGCTGAGTCATCCTTGAGCCTGGTGGGATGCGAACCTGCACTAATTGCAGGCAGCTGGTGTTACTTAAGGAGGCATTAGCCCACTGCTCCACCAAGGCTCTGGTTAATGTAGCATCCTAGCTTATATCTATGGATATAGCTAAAGATGATAAATTGCTTCAGCTGTCGCTGGATATGAGAAGATAGGAATGTCATGAAAACAAGGCATAAAAATGTGTACGATGGCTTGTCTAATGCCTCAGGGGAACCTGATTATGAACTTTTAATAAATAACACACATTAATGAACAAGGAGAACTGTGATTGATTATTTCTTATTCAGGAGTAGCTTTACATGACAGAAATGATTAATTAAATAAAGCTGCACACCCAAGAAATTTTAAGAGAAATTAAAGACTCAGATAATCCTAATCCAAAGACATTGAATTCAAGCAGAGTGAAAATGGTAATAATACACTGAGAAGGATCAGGAAGTTTTCTATGACATTCATTTTTTAATTTTAATTTTAATTCAAAAAGAACACAGCAATGAGAAAAATCTTATTTTAAATTGGGGTTAGGCAACCTGCTGTCTTGGAGACACTTTGGATCACAATACCCACATCTCCTAATTTATTCTTGCTGGAGAATTTACTCAAAATCAGGTGACATATTCCTGGTTTATGGACATATTATACACATCTAGGTTCCCATATATAATTGGAAAACAGAACAATTATCAAAATGAAAAATCTTTCACCATTGGCATTTTGACAGAAAGTGACTCAAATTTTACTTATGCTTTCCTGCATGAAGTCTTATGTTTAGTTGGCTGCCCATCTGATAAAAGGACCTGGGCATAACTTTTATTCAGAGAAAACTGAGTAGGCAGTAAAGTAGCAGAATTCCAAATGGAACTTTCCAACAATAATATGTAATTTTTCTATGCGTTATGGAGAACAAAGGAGGTGATCTAAAAGATGTCACATGGAAAGGAAAGGAAAGGCCTAAGGGAAGGGAACAGGAAGAAATGTTTGAATCTAGCCAAGACAGCTTTTCCAATATCCAGCAAAACAATTAGCAGCCTCATTAGCCTCGTGTAAATGGATTAAATCTTTAGATTATTGCAGAAGCTATTTTTGCCAATTTTTTGGATCTACTTATGTCCTTAACCTCTAAAAAATTGCAGATTGCCCAGTGATCTGCAAATTAGCAGATGTAGCTTTTAATCAAGCAGCCTTTCTTTTATCATAAAGCTGTTACACAAACTCAAATTCCAATTTTGGGGCTTCTGCAGCCCAATATATTGATACTGATAGAAAGCACAGCTTGCTTTATGTGTTTCATATTCGTTTACAGAAAGAGCCACATGATAATAGGGTCCTTGTTTAGCAACTGCCTCATTTAGCCACCATTTGTAGTTACAATGGTGATGAAAAACTAACATTTACAACCTTTCTACATCTATGAAAGAAAGGAAAACTGAAGTAAGTTTGTAAAATTGTGATGTTTCACTTAGTGACTGCTTCACTTGATGACCAAGTTGCTAGTCCCAATTGTAGTTGCTAAACGAGGATTACTTGTAAAGTGGTAAACATTCAGAAGAAGAAAGTATAAAGTTACAAGTTTAATCTATTGGTATTTCTAACTAAAATATTGTAGGCAGCGGGCCTAGAAAAAATTATCCAAGATTTTTGATAGCTATCAAATTGTACAATTACTTCATAAATCACATCTTATAGAATATAAATATAAAAATATAAATATTTTTCTATAGATGCACTAGAAGTTTCAAAAGGTGAAAATGTCTTTCTTTCACTTTTTGCCACTTATTTTGCTCACTGTGTTTCTACCAAAATGTATGACGCAAAAAAGAGAAGAGGGAAGGAGAGAGAAGAAACTTGTGGATAGCATCATCTCTATTTTTCAGCAGAAACCAAGAACTGGCTAATGTGTATTTTAAAATCACCCACTTCTGATTATTGGAGTTGTCCAGTTCCTGCTTTGCATTCATCAGCTGGGACAAGCCACAGCATATTAAGACCAAGGAGAAAGCAAACAATTCTCTCCTCAAAAGACAATGGTACAAGTATGTGGGAAATGAGCCCAGCTTGCAAAGGCAATCTGACACCTTGCTCATTCACGGTGTTGGTTCTGCTTTGCGCTCTGTAGCAGCATGTCCTGATGGCTGGGAGACTGAAAAGTCCTACCTGCTTAATGAACCTTTTATAGGAGAGGTGAGAGACAAAGGATGAATGACTTGCACACATTCTAGTGGTTATAAAGTAGCTTGCAGGGTACATCTGGCTTGTGAATCAATTGGTTTGCTATTCCTATATGCCTCTATCCTATCTTTTCTCAGACTTGTATGAACAAATAAAATATTAACATACAATAATTCAAATGGAACCATGAAGAGTTTAGAGAGAAAAAAGTGGACAGCTCACATATTTCCCTGATTCTTCTGTAATACAAGGATCTATTTAAGTTAAGGTGATGTGATACTGATTAAATATTGACTTGTTGCCTTTCCCCTCAGAATTCCGCCAAAAGAAATATTCGGTAACAGAAGTCCCTTGTAATGTATTCTTCCTTGTCATATTGACTAGATTTATATTACACATTCACATAGCCCTGGCTAGGTATGCTGGTGCCTGCCAGCACACGTTCCCAAAGGATCTCACTTAGCTCCGCCAGAACTTCCTGAATTTTAAAAGTTTCTTCTAATTAAATTAGAACGTAGAACATAGAATCATCGTGCTGGAAAGTACCTCAGGGATCTTCTCTGAGCCTTGTACTGTTCCAGTCAAATGATTTTCCAGCCTGTTTTTGAAAACCTCCAGTGACGGAGCACCCACAACAATAGGAGGCAAGCTATTCCACTGACATATCATTTGAATTTCTATGAATGACACAAAATCCGAGAGTGACTTTAGGAGTGTTTTAAAAAAAAAGACATGATATATATGATATATCTGCATGTCAACCAGCTATTCACACGCATTAGCCATTCAAGTTATAATAGCCCTAATTTAATTACTAATAAAGCCAGAAGATACTGTACATAAGTACTTGTATCTAACCAAGATGATGCCAAACAATAGAACTGTACGTACTTGCCACCCACCCCCGCCCTCCTTCTTGGATGCTTTTGATACTGCATGTAAAATCAGCTGTAACAATACACAGATGAATTGCCTGTTTCAAAGGACAACAGCAACAAAAATGCAAAGGCCAATTAGCACATATTTCAGAGTTACAGAATCCAGTTGGCTGCATTGAACACTAGCAATTTCTCCACTAGTAATTTACAGCATCTTTATAGCATCACCCAACTATCAAGAAAGTGAAAACAGCCTGTCTTCATTGTTGTTAGTTGCAAAGTCATGTCCGACCCATCGCAAACCCATGGACAACGTTCCTCCAGCCCTTCCTGTCTTCTACCATCTTCTGGAGTCCATTTAAGCTCACGCCTACTGCTTCAGTGACTCCATCCAGCCACCACATTCTCTGTCGTCCCCTTCTTCTATTGCCCTCAATCTTTCCCATTACGGAAAGCATTAGGCTCTTCTCCAGTGAGTCCTTCCTTCTCATTAGGTGGCCAAAGGATTTGAGTTTTAACTTCAGGATCTGGCCTTCTAAAGAGCAGTCAGGATTGATCTCCTCTAGGACTGACCGGTTTGACCGCCTTGCAGTCCAAGGGACTCGCAGGAGTCTTCTCCAGCACCATAGTTCAAAGGCCTCAATTCTTTGGCGCTCAGCCTTTCTTATGGTCCAACTTTCACAGCCATACATTGCAACTGGGAAGACCATAGCCTTGACTATACACACTTTTGTTGTCAGTGTTAGTGTCTCTGCTTTTTAGTGTGCTGTCTAGATTTGCCATGGCTTTCCTCCCGGAAGCAAGTGTCTTTTAGTTTCTTGGCTGCAGTCCCCATCTGCAGTTTCTTCACTGCTGTTATTTTGTCATAATAATGATTCTAGAATATACTATAAATTGCTCATAGCGGGAAGTTTACTTATGAAGTTTACTCAGTCTCCCGAGTAAACTTCATAAGTAGATCAACTTCAAATCAAGTACAAGAGAGCAGGGATTACTGGGGAATCCAGCCATAAGTATAGTTTCTACAGACGCTAAACATAGATGATTAATTTATCAGGGAGCCTCAACTCAGCCTCTGAGGAGCCACAGCCAGGGCATGTTCAAAATATTTTGCCCTTTAAAAAATGCTAAAGAAAAGAATTGGAATAAGAAGCCTCTGAAGGCAAACTACTACCATTCCCATCTTTTACCCACTACTATCATTTCAAAAATGTCAGTCGGTCACACTCTGAAATTCAGCTCCTTTGCTGCTGAGTTTGTGACAAAATCTCAGGTTATTGGGGTGTCATAAATACAGTGCTAACAGCTTTGTGTTACAAGTTGTCCATCCTTGGCCCAAAATGTTAAGCATTAATAAAATGCAGCATTACTTTCTATCAGTTTGGTCCAAATATCCTGAATATTGTAAGACAAAAGCAATACAGTCCTATGCCTATTAGACATTCTGAATCTATCAGAATGTCCTTTTAGAAAAATATGTTTAGAATTTCTCTAGGGCACGGTGCTTGGCTGATAATTTTCAGATGAATGCTTAAAATTATTGTTTTTATTCACCAAAGGACAACATTATTGCATTTTTATTATTTTGTCTTGTTTTAAGTTGAGTCACTCAGAGTCATGAAGAAGATCTATCTACACGGTTGCTAGGAGTCAGTAACAACCTAAGGGCGCATAATATCACCTAGATTCATTGTGGAGTAAGGAGGTGCCTACAATGAATGAATTTAACGGAATTGAAAATGTACCTCATTTGTTGTATAAAAATTTGAGTTCCCGCACAGTGTTATGTATGCAGGCACCTGCATAGCAACAGCCACCAGGGGGCGTTGGCCTGAACGGTTTCAGCGGGAAACCCAGTTTCGGCAGGAAACCTAGGGCCAACCCCATTGGCTGTCCGCTTACCTGTCCGCTTACCTTAAGGAGGCCAGGTAACCATCATTCCCCAGTTCACTACCCCCCTCCAATAAAGAGCTGAACTCACACTCTGGCTGGCATCTGTTCCTTGCGTCGGACCCACTACACAATAGTGGCGACGAAGGTGGGATTGCTGCCGACCAAGAGCTGAAGTCACTGGGGAAATGCTCCGCGAGCTGAAGGGAAAGGCATATTCCTTCTTTCTTCCCCCCCACGACTGCCAGCCGACCGGACCTCGCCGGTCACTGCACCGCGCCGCGACCACAACCGCAATTCGCGACCAAACGACGCAGCGATGGCGAAGGCCAGACAACCCTGTGAATTCGACATCCACCACCCTGAGACATGGGCCCGGTACCTGGCTCACGCTGAACTATACATGCGTTTCAATCAAATCTCAGAGGACGGCGCGAAGACGGCAGCCTTGCTCTGCATCGGGGGACCTGCTCTCCTGGAAATCGCCGCGAACCTGTTCGCCTCAGAGGCCATCAACACCATTGTGTACCGGGACCTCGTGGCCAAGCTCAACGCCATTTCAGGACCCGGCATTCCAAGGTGGCCGCGAGGTCACAATTCGAGAAAAGGGACCAGCGCCCCGACGAGACTGGTGCCGAATTTCTCACTGCCCTACGAGAAGCCGCCGTCTCCTGCAGGTTTTCCAACTTGGAGGAGTGGCTACGGGACCGGCTGATTTGTGGCCTACGGAACAGGCAGCTGCAAGAGCGCCTGTTCGAGAAGGAGGAGGTTTCGCTCCAAGAAGCCGAGGACACCATCCTGGCCCACGAAGCAGCCTGCGGAGCCATCCAGGCAGTCCAGGAGACCTGGCCCGGTAGCCAGGTGGCCAGCATTCACTGGCAGGTCACCACAACCAAGGACGAGCTGAACATCAATCTCCTCCAGCAGAAGTCGTGGTGGGAACCACGTGTGCAGCCTCTGTAAGTTCCAGGCGGCCATGTGTCGGGCCTGCAAGAAAACAGGCCACATAGCCGCAGTCTGCCATAGCCGCCGTCCCCAGGAGGAGATCCACGAGCTGCAACCGGAGGAATCACCATTCAAAGATACTGGGGCCCCGACCAAAACGCGAATTGGCTATGTTGAGAGCTGGCTGGCCATTAACCACACGGGTAGCCGCCGGCTGCTCAAACCCAAAATTAGACTAACAATCCGCTTGCAAGGCGTCCCTTGCAGCATGGAGCTTGACTCCGGATCAGCGATCTCGATCATTTCAGACAAGACTCTTAACTACATAACTAGCCGGAGCAAGCAGCGGATTAAATTACGGCCTACAAATTTAAACCTGACCGATTTTCAGAAATTTGCCAGTCAAGGTAAAGGGGGAGGCTACCATCTCGGTGGGGTTTAAGGGTCGCGAAGGGCACCTGGACGTGGTAGTGGTAGAGGGCCGAAGAGCCAGCCTGGTCGGGCTAGACTGGTTTGAGGCCCTGGGAATCACAGTCTCCGGGATCCATCGGATCCAGGGAGACTCCGTCGAGGCCGTCTGCAAGGAGTTTGCAGACGTCTTCGATGGGTCACTGGGCAGGTACACAGGGCCCCCCATATCGTTCAAGCTTAACTCGAACGTTTCCCCCATTAGGGTCCGGCCGCGGCGAGTCCCCTTCGCGCTCAAACACAAAATCGAGCGCGAACTGGATAAGCTGGTGGCCCAGGGAATCTTAGAGCCCGTAGATGGGGGGGAGTGGGAAACCCCTATCGTAACCCCCCTCAAATCCAACGGGGAAATAAGGATCTGCGCCGACTATAAGTGCTCGGTGAACCGCGCCCTGAACCAGCACGCTTACCTGGTCCCCACAGTCAGCCACGTTCCCGCCTCCCTCCAAGGTGGCGCCATCTTTGCAAGGCTCGATCTTGCGCAGGCGTACCAGCAACTCACGGTTACTAGGGCAACAGCTGACATTCAAACCATAGTAACACACAGGGGGGTATTCCGGGTGAACAGGCTGCAGTTTGGAGTCAGTGTTGCTCCTGGCATTTTCCAGGAAGTTATGGAGAAGACACTCAAGGGCATACCAGGAGTCTGCCCTTATTTTGATGACATCCTGATTGCAGGAGCATCAGCAGAGGAACTGACAAGTAGGCTCAGGGAGGTGCTGTCCAGACTGTGCACAGCTGGACTCAAACTCAAGAGGGAGAAATGCAGCATAGGTGTTCCTTCCACAGAATTCTTGGGGTTCAGAGTAGATGCCAGAGGGATCCACCCCACAGAGTCCAAAGTGAGGGCCATCAAACTAGCACCCACACCCAAGAACAAGGCGGAGTTACAGGCATTCCTGGGCCTGTTGAACTTCTACCATGCATTCCTCCCCCACAAGGCAGCCATTGCAGAGCCACTCCACAGGCTACTAGACAAGCAGGCAGCATGGGTCTGGACGGCCGCCCATGACCAAAGCTTCAGGGCCTTGAAAGCACTACTGTCGGATAAGTCCACAGTAATCCATTTCATCGAGTCCAAGCCCATTTGCATCGCATGCGATGCATCCCCTTACGGAGTGGGCGCAGTACTCAGTCACCTTGAGCCCAATGGGGCGCAAATCCCCATAGCCCACTATTCCAGGACGCTGTCTGGAGCAGAAAGAAACTACGCCCAAATTGACAGAGAAGCCCTGGCAATCATGGCAGGAATCAAGAAATTCCATGATTATCTGTATGGCAGGGAGTTCACTGTCTACACGGACCACAAACCACTCATGGGCCTGTTCACAACAGGCAGGCAGACCTCCCAAATTCTGTCCCCCAGAATGCTCCGGTGGTCCATCTTCCTTGCAGCCTACAATTGCAAGCTGGTGCACAAGCCAGGGAAGGAGATGGGCCACGCAGATGGTCTAAGTAGGCTACCCGTAGATACCCCTGATTCAGACCCGGCCCCAGCCACGCAGATCCTAGCCCTGCAGGAGCTACCAAAATGCCCAGTTCATGCCAAGGACATTGCCAGCCACACAGCCACGGACAATATCATGGGCAGGGTACACTCATGGGTTTGCACGGGGTGGCAGGACAAATCCCCAGGGCCTGACTTCCAGGCCTATTTCACCAGATGCAACGAGATCTCCACACACAGGGGCTGCCTCCTCTGGGGTAGCAGGGTCATCATTCCCACCGCAGTACGGGCCAGGGTATTGGACTCCTTACACGAGGGACAACCAGGGGTGGTCAGGATGAAGGTTCTGGCCAGAAGCTACCTCTGATGGCCAGGGCTGGACAAGGACATTGAGGAACGGGTCAAGGCCTGTTACACGTACCAGAGATCCAGGCCAGAAATGCCACACGCACCAGTGCATCAGTGGGAGGCCACACACCCCCCCTGGTTCCGCATCCACATTGACTATGCAGGGCCATTCTAGGGCCAACTGTTTTTAGTAGTGGTGGACAGTCACTCCAAGTGGTTAGAGGTAGTCCCTGTTCCCAACATGACCTCGGGGAGGACAATCCAGGTGCTCAGAGCTCTCTTTGCCACACACGGCCTCCCCGATGTAATTGTGTCTGATAACGGGCCTCAGTTTACCGCTAATGATTTCCAGGCGTTCTTGAAGGTGAACTGGATTAGGCATGCCACCTCCGTGTCCTTCCATCCATAGACCAACGGGCAAGCTGAACGGATGGTAAGGACCAAAGACGCACTTTGGCGCATCATCAGCGGGGACTGGCATCACAGACTGGCGAAATTCCTACTCGCCCAACACACTACACCATGCGTGGCTACCGGGAAGAGTCCGGCAGAACTTCGTTGGGGTCGGCTCCTCATCACAAAGCTGGACCGTTTACACCCAGACCGGGTAGCAGCCGAGACCGTAAGGACACCATCACCATCATCATCATCATCGTCATCGCCATCATCACCTGCACACAGGGCTCTCAACGTGGGAGACCTGGTCTGGGCAAGGAACTACTGGGCAGGACATCCATGGGTTCCGGGGACAGTGGTTGAGAAAACAGGATCCCTCTCTTACATCGTGGGGGTGGAGGGGGACAGACGCATATGGCGACACATCGACCAGCTCAGAGGAAGGGTCCCTGAGTGCACCACACACGCCCAACAGGACAGCCACACCCCAGGAGAGGCCAGCCCAGCCGGAAACAGCACAGAGCAGGAACCAGAGGAGGAGGGCCTCTTGATCCCAGCTCCTTGTACCCCTGCACAGAGGCCTCAAGAACCCGCGGTCCAATCCCAGGGCCAAACTACACCCAGACGGTCCACCCGGCCACACAGGACACCTGCCTACCTGTCGGACTACGTGTGCAAGTGACCTCCACACAGTTGCATTGTTTTTTTATTAGTGTTGACACAGTGTATATAGTTGTAGTTAGTACAAGTTGTTATTGTTTGGTGGTTCTTCTCTAAGGGGGGAAGGGTGTTATGTATGCAGGCACCTGCATAGCAACAGCCACCAGGGGGCGTTGGCCTGAACGGTTTCGGCGGGAAACCCAGTTTCGGCAGGAAACCTAGGGCCAACCCCATTGGTTGTCCGCTTACCTGGCCGCTTACCTTAAGGAGGCCAAGTAACCCTCATTCCCCAGTTTACTACCTCCCTCCAATAAAGAGCTGAACTCACAATCTGGCTGGCGTCTCTTCCTTGCGTCGGACCCACTACACAATACACAGAACCTAGAAATTATCTAAGTAATCTCCTAAAATATATAAAATATATTCCCAGCAAAATGTTCTTGTTGGGGTTTTTGGGAAAATTCCTAGTAGACATGGTCATATATTTGGATCTTTTATAAATGTTTGATCTATAATATGATAACAATTACAGAATTAACTTTAGAAAATCTGTGCTACAATCTCTTCTACCTGGAATACTGCAGCCAATTTTGGTCACCATATCACAAAAAATATGTTGAGAAGAAATAGGGGAGACATAATAGCAGTATTCCAGTATTTGACGGGCTGCCACCAAGAAGAAGGGGTCACGTTATTCACCAAAGCTCCATAGGGCAGGACAAGAAACAATGGTTGGAACCTGATCAAAGAGAGAAGCAACCTGGAATTAAGGAGAAACTTCCTGACAGTGAGGACAATTAACCAGTGGAACAGCTTGCCTCCAAAAATCGTGGGTGCTCCATCACTGGAGATTTTTAAGAAGAGGCTAGACCAGGGGTGTCAAACTGCCGGCCCGTGGGCCGGACGCATCACGCAGAAACTGTGCCCACCCCATTGCCGGCAAACTGTCCCGATACATTACAGGACGTCACGTGACGTCCTGAGTTTGACATGTCTGGGCTAGACAGTCACTTGTCTGAGATGGTATAGGTCCTCCTGTTTGAGCAGAGGGCTGGACTTGAAGACTTCCAAGGTCCCTTCCAGCTTTATTCTATTCTATTTCTTAATCACAAGATCTTATTCACATTTTATAATTTTTTTCTAATTCTTTCTTTTCCAATTCTGCAAAGATTACTCTTCTCTTTTCAATTATTATTACACCTGGAATAATGTTGTACTCTAGATGGTGATCAGTTTGTATATGAAAATGACATAAAATTTAACACTATCATTTTCTTTTGCTGGGCAGAGTCAAAGGGGGAAGAGATGTAGGAACTTAGTCCAGGGCAGAAAAACATGAAAACATGACCACAGGATACTGTGATTGTTGTAAGTGTGGGATGATTGCTAAGCACTCGAATTTTGATCAGATGACTGTGAAGACACAGCAATGGTCGCAACTTTGAGGATCCATTGTGAGTCCATTTTTTTCACCACCATAACTTTGATCAGTTGCTGAGCATATGTATGCAATGTGAGGACTGTCTCTAAACAAGCCCTGGCTCCACATATTTAATTTCTCTAAAAAGGTCATCAAAAGGTATGGTAAATGGAAAAAAGTGGTGGTGGCTCCAATAGGCTCATGACAAATGGCACAACTACATGCAGCAAATCGATGAATGATTGGCAGATTTCATTCAGTGATTGAACAGTGTATTGGTCTGAGACTTGGGGAGATGCCATTTTCTCAAGATCAAATGACTGAATCAGAGGAAAAGAGACTTGGTCACCCTAGACCAGTGATGGTGAACCTATGACACTCATATCAATGACATGCCATGACATTATGGCATAATACAGCAGTATTCACATCAGCATTCATCAACACCCAACTATTCTTGAAAGCACACCCTATTCTCACACGATTTTCAGAGACTGCAGAGACTTCAGAAGAATGGAAGCCACATGAAAGGGCTGTGTTCTTGGGTGGCTCTGGAGCCTCTAAAAATTGCATGAGAATGGAGTGGGCTTTCACATGACTTTTGTAGTCTGCAAAGGTCCTGCAAGAATGGGGTGTACTCCTGCACGGCTTCCGGATCCTTCAGATATTACGCAAGAACACATCCCATTCTTGCCCCTTGCCAGAAGCTGGGTGAGAACACAACCTTGTGCCTGATTTCCGGAGGGTATAAATGCCTCATGAGAGCACAGCACATTTTCACAATGGCCTCTGCAGCCTCCAAAACCTGCATGAGAAGGGGGGGGGGGGGCATGCTTTTACATGGTTTGTCAGAGGCTGCAGAGGTGGCAGAAGAGCATAATCCGAAGCTGCTTCAAGAACAAAAGCCTTATGTGACCCAGAGCAATCTTGAGTAAACCACAGATGTCTGTTACCAGAAAGAGAAAATTGCCTGAAGGTAAGCGGCATGCTGGGGAAAATCGGGCCACGAGGGAATCGCCCCATTCTGCAAGGCTCACGTACTTCGGGAATGGTGGGAGGTGGCCTTTCGGAATGGCAGTGGTGGTCCTAGGACAGAAGTCAAGACTTGGGCCTCTAGGCCCAGTCTCAGGGCTGCTGCTGAATGCCACTGCTCAGGGTGGCCTGGGCAAGGAAGAGGGGGTGGGAGATAGAGAATTGTTTCTTTTGTGTTCAAGGGTGTGTCTGTGACATGCCATCTGGGTCAAGTAGGGCACTTTTCGAATTTTTGCTAGGCCAAGCCCCAAAGTTTTGCCACTGCTATCCTAGACACAAAGCAATCTCTTTACACGCAGTTAGAATGCACTGCCTGGAAAACCACTTTTGATTAATATGGCTTAGGCTGAGCTTAGCTCCCCTGAAGTGAAATGATTTATAATCTTACAGATTCCTGACCTATTGTTTCCACCATTCACAAGGAGAGGCAAGCGAGAAGGGCCTTTAGTTCTGGTCATGTTGGTGGTTTTCTTTTTCTTTTTTCCTGTTTGATAGCCAGAAAGAGGCCTCCAAATGGCCTTGGCTTATTATAATCAGAGGGCAGTCTGGGAATGTCATGACTTCAGAGGCAAGAGGTGAAAGGGGAGAGGAAGCAGATGCCCCTCCTTCCTTACCCTTTGGAGGAGGGTTCACAGGGTGTTGTGTGGCATGCAGAGTGGGAACTACTGTTGTTATTTCAATACGAACAGCCACCGACCTTTCTTTCTGGCAATGCCCTGAACTTTGCTAGATGTCACCAGCATCGCACTAAGCCAAAATAAATTTCAGGGACAAGCTGTAAAAAGAGAATTCCTGCTGCAAAGATCGCAGAGGCCGAGTTTTGCAGAAGCTGACACCAGTAGGCAGATTCTGCATGCAGAGGCACAGGTAGCTCCAGAGTGCAGCGGCAAGAGGTTAACCTGCACAAAGGACTACAGAGAGGCAAGTGGAAACGCGCAGGCCGAGTGGTGGAAATCCATCAGGCCATTTGATGCATTCCAAGCGAACTGTCAGTTGCAAAAATGTTTACACTGGTTGTGCTCTCTATTGAGGCTGCTAACTGGGCTGTAGCAGCATGCCCGTCTGTTTCACCAACTGCTGTCAGTGCCAAAAGGCATCCTGAGGACAGAAGCATTAGCACATGATGGAGAGGATGCTCCATCTGGAACCGGCCCACTTGGAAGCATAATACCTCAGCACATTGTGTTGGATCTGATTTCTCATCTTATGAAATGAAGCTGAGTTGCCATTGCGTGGCAGAATGATCTTGTTCTTAGAAAGCTTTACTTTCATTTTTGGAGATGTGTGAAGCTTTCCTTTGCCCACTGACACAGACAGCATAGCGGTCATCTAAATTTATCTGCATCTGACCTGAATCTTAGGCAGATAGAAAGATAGTTAGCAACACCATTTTCTATTTTGTAGTATATTTAAAGCATATAATCATGGGGTAGAAACACAGAACTTGCAAAAGACATAGGGACAATTAATTGCAACAGCTTTAGAAATAATTGAATCCAAACTTTTGTGAAGTGCAGGATTTCAAATGAGCACAAACCTGAAAGAAGGCAGGCTTTTTTTTATCTGAATGTGTCCAACTTTCTTTTCTTTTCTTTACCTTTGAATCACTTTTGACTTCTGAGGACTGACTGAACCAGGGCCTGTAGTTTTCTTTGCACAGTTTTCAGAAGTGGTTTGCCATTGCCCCTTTCCTAGGAATAATAATAATAATAATAATAATAATAATAATAATAATAATAATAA
>JAKJMR010000180.1:2478161-2524150 GCA_024449315.1 Daboia siamensis
ATCTATCTATCTATCTATCTATCTATCTATCTATCTATCTATCTATCCACCCACCCACCCACCCCTCCACTGCTCTCTGCATAAAAACATTCAATCTTAGCTAAAGTTTTCAAGAAAAAATAAGATAAAATGCTTTATCCATACAACAGGTGACAGACAGACAAATAGATAGGCCACATTCAGTACAGTTAGTAAGTGCTTTTACATTGCAGAATTATTATTTTTTTACAAATGTTATTGATTTTCTAATATTACATTGACATGTTTGAAAAGCAGCATGGTGGCTGGGTAGTAGTAATTCAATTACATAGAGATACCATTAGTACATATTTCAGATTGCTACCATAAACATTTGCTCTTTTTCCCTTCATATGTACTGTCTATTTGTGAATTTAAAGACAGGTTTTATCCTATCAATCACATAAAAATAACTTTCTTACATATATCCATAGTTTTTAGTTTACACGTATTCTAGTTGTTTTAACATACAATCTTTTAGACAATCAATGACCTAATAAATTTTTCAATTTTAATTTCCATAAACATTTGGATGAGGGGATAGATGGGGAACTCATCAAATTTGCAGACGACACCAAGCCGGCAGGAATAGCCAATACTCCAGAAGATAGGCTTAAGATACAGAAGGATCTGGACAGATTCGAATACTGGTCACTATCTAACAAAATGAAATTCAATGGTGAAAAAAGTAAGGTTCTACATTTAGGCAGGAAAAATCAAATGCATAGGTATAGTATAGGTGGTACCTTGCTCAATAGTAGTAACTGTGAGAGGGATCTCGGAGTCCTAGTAGACAATCACTTCAATATGAGCCAGCAGTGTGCTGCAGCTGCCAAAAAAGCCAACACAGTGCTAGGCTGCATTAACAGAGGGATAGAATCAAGATCAAGTGAAGTACTAATACCACTTTACAATGCTTTGGTAAGGCCACACCTGGAATACTGCATCCAGTTTTGGTCACCACGATGTAAAAAAGATGTCGAGACTCTAGAAAGGGTACAGAGAAGAGCAACAAAGATGATTAGGGGGCTGGAGGCTAAAACATATAGGGAATGGTTGCTGGAATTGGGTATGTGTAGTTTAATGAAGAGAAGGGTGAGGGTGACATAATAGCAGTGTTCCAATATCTCAGGGGCTAACACAAAGAAGAGGGAGTCAAGTTATTCTCCAAAGCACCTGAAAACAGGACAAGAAGCAACAGATGGAAACTAGTCAAGGAGAGAAGCAACCTAGAACTAAGGAGAAACTTCCTGACAGTTAGAACAATTAACTAGTGGAAAACCTGCCTCCAGAGGTGGTGAATGCTCCAACACTGGAGGTTTTTAAGAAGAGACTGGACAGCCATTTGCCTGAAATGGTATAAGGTTTCCTGCCTGAGCAGGGGGTTAGACTAGATGACCTCCAAGGTCCCTTCCAACTTTATTATTATTATTATTATTATTATTATTATTATTATTATTATTATTATTATTATTATTATTATTATTATAATATTATTATTATTATTATTATTATTATTATTATTTAGATTTAGATTTAGATTTAGTGTTTGATATTTATCATTCCCAAGATTTTTAATATACTCCCAATTCATCTATCACTATTCCTTACAAAATCTAATATTCAAAATACACATCCCATTTACTTAACTTCTCACCATGTCAACAAATTAAGGATACAATATGATATCCTTCCTTTTTGCTAATTTTCAGTTTTGTTTTTTTAAGTAGTAATCAAAATTTCTTTTTTTATTTTAGTATTTAATACTTCCTTTCTTCCTCTTCGTATCTGCTATCTCTTGCTTAAACTGATAATTTTGGTTTTTAATGGTCCATATTTATTACTTTCAACAATAAGTTTTTAGCTTATCTATATTATTCACCTTTACATGACCTTTATGCACAAATCAATATTCAAATTAGCTATTAGTATTTATAGTGCTAAATTTTAATGACCAATTTTTTTTCTTTATCTCAGTTCATATCAATGTCTTGTGTTCAACATGCACATCTTATCTATTTAAGTACATTCTGTTTTAGACTTCAATAAGATGGTCAAAACTCCATTCTTCTTGAGTCTTATTCTGCCTTTTTTCTTTTGCCAAATCATCTTCCATGTCCTTATTTTTGGGTTATTGAACCAATCTCCTTGTAATATCATGTATATTAATTGATATTGGTAAAACCATCTGGTCGCCATTTTTTTGAGAGGACTTGTAGGTCTAGTGGGTTGTCTCTTTATTCTTCTATATAGACATGGTTGTTCTGAATTGTTTGTCTTCTCTTCCAACTGTTCTTTTTCTAGATCCTCTAGTTCCTTCTGTGTTGTAAAAGAAACCTTTTCCTTTTTCCAAGTTGTCAATATCTTTTCTGGATTTTCAAATATCAATATTTGTTGAATTGTAGATCGTATCAAGTTTCATTTTTTCTATTGTATTTTGTATAGATGGTTCTTTAGCTGTGGTCAAAGTTTGGGTTTTCATATCTGGGCTGTCTTCTTGTTCCTTCACATAGACTCTTAGTATTTCATTGGTAGTGATAAGAGTTTGGATTAGTGTTTTCAATACAGCGGGAGTTTGTTGATATTCATCCATAAAGAAATTTTGTTCCTGGCCTTCTTCCATATTGGTATTTTAAACTAAAGGCTTTACACTTAGAAAATCCAAGAGAGATATGTTTTTTTCTAGTTAGGGAACACAGAGCCTTTCACAGCTGTTTCAGAGCTGTTTCAGAGCTCTCAAGGTTATGTATCTTATCTATTTCCCTGGGCAGTCAGCCAGACCCCTTTTAAAGTTTCCCTTTGTCCCAAAGTTATCTTAATCTTTTCAGTTTTTCTTTTTTCTTTTATAAGAAGAGACCCAGATTTCCAACAGAAGTAAATAATGAAAAATAAGAGATAAAAATTCTTTCAGTCCACATACTTTGAGAAATAAAGTTCCAATTGGGATTCAATTACTTTTTCAATGTTTAAGATTCCCCTGGGTATTTAGTCGCGGCTCTTTCTGGAGGGAGGGCTAAAGTTCCCCTTCCCTCACCACAGGGGGGAGGATGCTTAGCAGCTTAAGGAGGTACAGAAGGTAATTAGGGTGTAAAAGAGGTAGATCTCACCCAGTCTCTTCTGCACTGGTTTGAGAGTTGCCTGGTGGAAAAATGTGACTTCAGCTGTTCACAGCCTAGGGACAAGCCATAATGACTGATCCTTTCATCTGCCGGTTTGGAGGGATCGCCAGATCTAACGGGAGAGTTGCAGCTCTCCCGTGATCCAGCAAGTGCCCCTCCTTGCTGGTCGTCTCTTCGGGGTGACCTTTGGCCCTTTTCAGGGCCCCTCAGTGATACGAAACTGGACAGGGGACAGAGAGCAAGTCTCCCAACTGTCCATAGCGGCTGCGTGGCAAACCGGAAGCCCTGAAGAATTCTTTCAAGGCATTTATCAGGAATGATCCCTGGGATTTCTGTTTCACTGTTGATCCATGAGGAGAAGGATGAATTTGCCCATGAGATTGAGCTGATAGGGGGAATTGCTGCTATAAGCCAGTGGCTTTCAGAATGACAGAAGGCTGATGCCAGTTCTGCATTGTGTTGCTTAGCCTTAGACAAGCCATTCTTGCCTGCAGCACTGCCTAAAGGACGGTCACAGCACTCATTACCTATTGTTGAAATTAGAAAGTTGTCCAACTCACTGGAGAGAAAGGAGGAGGAAAGAAATAAGATCTGTGCAGTTAACTAGAATAATCCCAGGGCAGTTCAAATAATACCTGCCTACTAGATTGTTTGAATATGTAAATCTGACCATATAAATTTTATCAGTAATTCTACAACTCTGTAAGGAAGGTCAATATTATTATTGCACTTCATCCAGATGGGAGGCATGGAGTTTTGAACTTGGGTAAGAACTAGTCACAGCTAGTTACAAGCTATCTAAAAATGGAGACTTAAAATCTGGATCCAAAATTCCAACAGTCATCTCCTCCTGGTTAAATGACCGCACTTTGGGCACACAACAACATTCTGCATATGGCTGTTTGCGGTCACCTGGCCATTTTAAAAAGGTTTTGTAAAAAATGGGCACTTGGTTCCAGTTTGTGGCAAAACCATACCGTAGCGAACAATGGGTTTGTTTAACGACCACTGCAAAAAAAGATCATAAAATGGACAGGCGCTATTACGGTCTTAACTCAAGGACTACCGATATTTCTACCAAATATGTTCTACTAGTACGTCATTCTTGTAGGCTTTTGGTTGTCAAAACTATAATAAAATTTTATCTTACTTTTCACTTTTCACATGTTTTTAAAACATGTTGGGTTTGTATTGCTACTTTATGATTATGATCGTGTGCTGCGTTTATTGCTATTATTGCTCTTGGTTTTCTTGGGTGTTGCGCTGTTCTCTGTGTTGGCTTTTATACTGCTTTATTTTATTTCTTTCATGTCTTTTAACTGAATACATAGTAACTAGGGAACAACTGTTATTAGCTGTAAAAGTGCCATAAATAAAAGAACATTAAACAGACCTTTAATAAACTCCGTGCATCCTCTTAGTATGGATGATAGCAAAAGGACTTTCTCCGTCTGCCTCACCACCCATTTATAGGTCCCTGCTGGAAGTATCTTGACACTCCCTTCGAGGATTGCCAAAGTTCTTACTCTACTACTATCCCTCAGTAAAAGGAAGGAAAAAGGAAAAAGAAAGAAAGAAGAAAAGGAAATGAAGCTGCAGCTTATTTGCTGGGAAAACCTGCCACTGCTTATTCTCTTCAGATCAGCGAGCAAGCTGGAAAAAGGAGCTGGCCAATCAGCCAGTGATGGCTAAAGCAGGCAGGTCGCTGGGGACCTATTGCTAATGTAAACAAGGAAGCCACCTGATGTGACTGGGTCAGATAAGACAGTCGTCACGTTAAAAGCAGGTGTTTCCTGCACAAAGTCCTTTCCAAGTTCCATCTTTAAGTAAAAACAAACCCAACCAATGCTCAGGGATAGAGTCTGGTCTACGTGGGCCTGCAGTTTTTACTGTGGGGCTGGGAGGAAGCTGCTTCTGAGCCATCTTCTCTGCCTAGCCCCATAGCTGCACCCCTGTGTTTTCATTAATGGACAGGTTTGGTTTCTTTACGAGTTTGCACTTAAATACACAAACAATACGGGGCATAAGAGAAACAAAAATTGCTGAATGCTCCCAGCAGCACATAGGGACTTCACAGGTCACAGCTATTTTAAAACACCAGGGGATGTGAGCAGGAAGCCCAAAGGAACTATTTCTTTTTTAGATCTATCAAAAGCCAGGTCAGATTTTTTTTTTTAATGAGTTTGTTGTCAGGGGCTAATTGTCTCCCGCGGTAGAATACAGAGAGATTATCTGCAAAATAGGATGTGGAGAATCCTTTAAAACTTATGCTCCTTTTCAGATCTACATAAGTGTCCACAGGAATATGCGCAGGTTGCACTGAAAAAGTAAAAATAAATATTTTTGCTTTGTTCTGTATTTAAAGGAAATGTAAAAGTACATTAGGCCAACATTGTTTCCTACGTGTTTTCTGTCATAGCTATAACCAGAATGACAGTTTGATTTAGGCCAAAGCAGAAATTAGTGTCTGAGTAATATTCAGCCTAGGGGAAATTTAGCTTCTGAAGTTTAATCTCAAGTACAGGGGCAGCTGTGTGATTTTTAATGTCTCAACTTTCTTTCTCATCTTTCTGCAAGTCTGCTAATTTTTAACTCTGTAGCCTCTGGAGATTGTTTTACGTAGAAAAACAATGAAGAGATTAAGACACGTAAACATAAATAAATAAACTCTACCGGTAGGTGTCCCATGTTTATATAGTACCCTACATCAATTATGAACAGAATAACATTTGTGATTTTTTTTTTATTGGTAGACTCCTCTTTGAATGTTGTAAGATAAGAATAGGCATTCTTTCAATAAATAATGTAAGGAAAGAAAATGTTTTGAGATCCCCACTTAATTAATACTGTATCCATGGAAATGGAGGAATATTTTCATGAGAAAATACTGAGAGAAGCATAATGCCTTGAGGGCCTTTTCACTTTTGCTTATGTACCAGAATGTCATGCAAGTCAGCAACTGTGGCCACAGTCTTGACAAAAAAAAAGATGTAAAAATGATATTATTTCATTCTGAACAGTGATACTTTTTAAATACCCATAGCATATTTGTTCTTTGTTTCTGCAGTTACTTGTTGGAATGTCCAGAAACAAGAGAAAACATCCTTATATATGTCTGTAGCTGTCATATAATACAAGAAAAGAAAGAATCTAGTTTTTCAAGCCTTGGAGATTTATTTTGTTTTTTTAACCAGAAGCTTAAGATCCAACAGCTGTCTTACTAAGTATAATCTCAGAAAACAACAACCCAGAAACATAATAATTGAATGAGATACCACACAGTCCTTGGCTTATGACCATTCGTTTAGCAACTGCTTGAAGTTATGAGGGTGATGAAAGAAGTGACATGAACTGTCCTCGAACTTACCATCACAACATTCCTGTGGTCACATAATCATTATTCGGGTGCTTGGCAAGCATCATGCATTTATGACAGCTGCAGCAAACCATGGTCACATGATCACTATTTGCTTCTAACAAACAAAGTCAAAGATGCTTAGTGACGGAAGTTCTAATCCCAATTGTTGTCTTAAGTCGAGGACTACCTGTACTCTGGATTCCCTCTTCCCACCCCAGTGCCTTTCTATACATCTATGTAGATTTGGGAAATGTTTTAGTGTTGCTGTTTTATTGCTGATCTAACCTCTTCTTTTGAATCTATTGGAGGCCAAAAAGGAATGGGAGATAATTGAAGAAGCTCAGCATTACATTTTATCAACCCAATTATTGATAGGCAATGGTGCTTCTCGATGACAATGAAATATACAATTGCTTCTTTATTAGGTTTATCTCCTACTGTTATCCAGGAATTCAGCATATATAAATTACCCTTCATTTTGTTCTCACAACAAAAACTTGGCAATATCAGCTGGTCTGACAAAATGACTCTTCCCAAATCACCCAGTGAGTTTCTGTGGTGGGCAGGAATCCCCATCTTGAATCCCAGTCCTAATCCAATGTCCTTATTATAATACAAAGCTGTCTGTTCAAACCAGTCTTGTGAAAAGTCTGCTTATAATTTATCTTACAACTTGCATCATGCCATCTTGAAGCCACAGTTACATACCAGTTGTCCTAGAAGGTGCAACACCTACCTTCTTGCTTGGATTACCTTAGTGTTGGAGCAGCATCAAAGAGAGTTTTGGAGACCAAGAGAGAAAGGTGTATGGGAGGATAGATGAGTTCTGATCTCCTAGCTCTTTTTTTGTAGAATTCAGATGGAGAAAAGATCAAAGGACTGTGTTCTACATCTTAGTAAAGAGGAAGCCCTATTTTCTACAGGCTCAGATTATAGATTTGAGCAAGGAGATATATTATCCATATCTGACTATCAAGTCACATTAACTGTTAAGAACGTACTAATTTAAGTAGAACCCTCTCATAGCAAATGAGACAACTTCCCTATTCCAGTTGTTTCTAACACAGTAACCATGAGGCTATACGTAAGTCATCCTCTTGAGCTCTGGGGCAACAAGCTATCATAAATACTATAAAGTGTTGCCAGCCAAACAAACTATATGTCAAATATTTCAATGCCTTTGGCCATGCTCCAAGAAAATTATTGGATTAAGGTTTTATATAGCTGGAGGACATAGGTTGGAAAAAGTTGTGATTGATACTAATAACATGCTTTGATCCTTAAACTAGTTTTCTGTCATAGGGACTAATAAATTGAGGTCTTCTTATCAGGTCAGGTAGTTGAAATTGTAATCATAGAGGCCCTTTTTATATTCATCTGAGACTTTTATCTTTCTGCACAGTTGGCAGGCTTGCCCATGGTCTGTTGATGTCTCCCAGAATTTCAGGACTGCCTGACCACAACCTACATTATTTAGGAATTCTAAGAATGCTATACTAAACATGAGACATCAGATTGGAGGTGGCTGCCTACATAATTAGTAAGTTATTCATAAATAAAAATCAACATATGGACCATATTATTTTGTAAGTGCTCAATAAGATGAGAAGAGAGTAATATTATTTATTATGGAGATAATGCTTGTTCACTGCCCTATTGCAGATTAAGTCCAAATTCTAAATTTTCTTGGGGATTCTGTCTTCTTGCTGCTCTCTGAGCTTGGTTGTTTTCTTGCAGACATTTCATTACCCAAACTAGATAGCCTCATCAATACTAGTGATAATGTTACCTAGTTTGGAACTAGCACTAATGAAGTTACCTAGTTTGGGTAATGAAAAATCTGCAAGAAAACAACCAAGCTCAGAGAGCACCAAGGACCCCTCATGATTATGTCTTCCTTATACTCCTCTGAAAATTACTCATCATCTCAATATTTTTGTTAGTTTGTATGACAAGAGGTATCATCTTTAAGCTATGTTTTGCCAAAAATTAAGCATGGTTCAGATGTCAGTTATTTTGTTTCTGCAGTAATAAACCATGATTTATGTTGAAAATCTCAGATTCATTCCTTAATATCCTTAGTTAGTTAGTAGCAGAAAAAAATCTGACCAAACTCCTGAGGTACCACTTCAATCAAATATTAACAGAATAACAAAATAATAGAGTTGGAAGGAATCTTAGAAGTCTTCTAGTCCAACTCCTGCTCAAGCAGGAAACCCTATACCAGGGGTAGGCAACCTCGGCTCTTTTATGACTCATGGACTTCAACTCCCAGAATTCCTGAGCCACCCATGCTGGCTCAGGAATTCTGGGAGTTGAAGTCCATGAGTCATAAAAGAGCCGAGGTTGCCTACCCCTGCTCTATACCATTTCAGACAAATGGTTGTCCAATCTCTTATTAAAGACCTCCAGTGATGGAGCACCCACAACTTCTGGAGGCAAGTCGTTCCATTGATTAATTGTTAGAAAATTTCTCCTTAACTGTCGGGAAATTTCTCCTTAATTCTAGGTTGCTTCTGTCTTTGATTAGTTTCCATCTATGGAATGAGACAGACGATTCTTACAATTGCTTAGAAATTCTGTTTTAATTTTAGCCATACAATTTAAAACATTTTAATATGTGGCATATTGCCGAATGGCTACAACAGTTGACAGTTAAATAGAACAATTAATTAACTAAAGAAACCCCTCTGAATAATAGCACAGTAGCATCCCCAAAGTGGCAGCACAGAGATGTCTCTTATAAAAAAGATGCTAGCCCAGGGGTGTCAAACTCAATTTCATTGAGGGCCGCATCAGCACTGCGGTTGCCCTCAGGGGGCCAGGTGGGTATGGCCAGGGTGGGCGTGGCCTACTGGGTGGGCATGGCTAGAGTGCGTATGGCCTGCTGGGTGGGCGTGGCCAGCTCTACATCAGTCGCAGCAAGGGTGCCTATGGGGGCCTGGGCAGGAGTGGGACAGATCTGAGGGTCTCTGTCAGAAGGAGGGTCTCTGGGCCAGGGCCAAGGCAGTGGGGGCCATTCCCTCACTGTTTCCAGGATGGCTTCACGGGCCACATGAAACCACTTCGCGGGCCAGATCCAGCCCCCGGGCCTTGTGTTTGACATGTCTGTGCTAGCCATATAAGAAATGCACAATGTTTCAGACGTATCATTTTCTTATGTGCAAATCAATAAACGTCTTGAAAATTCAATGATTAAAAAAAAAACATTTAGTTCAGGAGTTGGATTGCAACTACAGGCAATTTCAGTCTGGAAGCTGCAGGTTTCCCAGCATGAAGCCATTTCCACCCTCATGCCCTCTAAATGCAGAAATTGCTCCAGCACAATTGATCACAAAGTTGGTTTGCCTGCGATCACTTTCTAGCTCATCTTTCCTCTGCCTCCAAAGAACTGCTCCTCTTGAGGATCGGCACTGCTTCCTTTCTGCTCCTTTCCCAAATGGTAGATCTATTCTTGGAATGTCCGGCTACAGCTATTGACGTCAAAATTACTCAACATTTGTTGTCAGGAAGGAGTTTATTTGCATTTGAATAGAGAAGCCTTTTAAATAAGATGTTATGCTAGAGAATGTCTGGAAAGGTTTTCCATAGTCAATATGGGAATCGACACATGTTCTGTTAAACAGTTCTGTACAATTATGGAAAAATGTGTATTAAGGGAGAAGTTGCTAATAAGCCAACTCTTTTTTTTTTTTTGGTCTTCTAAGGTTCCACATAAGTCCTCTGCATACAGATACACATTGCAGGGTTTCAGCTTCCTGCTTTGACAACAACTTATAAAAGTCCATAGGCTGCTCTTGGAAAAATACTGCAGATCGAAAGTGGGGCATGTTATAGGAGGCTGGGTGAGAAGGAGCAGGCAGCTTGGTTAGTTCTTTGCAGATGCCCAGTGTTCTTTGTGATTGAAAAGGAGGGGGGGAGAGAATCAGCTTGAACTGGTTTTGACCCTCCTAATGCCCTTATGCTCGGCAAAGCAAATGATATGTTATATTCAAGACAATATATTCTTCTGCTCCTTTGTAATAAGATGGAGGGTTTGTTGTCACTGTGAGTTGGGGGGTGGGAGCACAAAGGGAGGCTCAGCTAATCTCAATGTATACATGGTTGTACTTTGACAATAAAGATTCATTCATTATATATATATATAAAACTGAAATTGGCTTATAACTTGCCTCCTTAGGTAGTTAAGCAAAGCATTTGGTCAAAAACTTCCAAAGAGCTTTTTAAATAGCATTTGGAGCTTAAAAAACAACAATAACAAAACAGAAATATACCCTATCAATGAAATTGTGATTTAGCAGACACCACAAATTGCACCAGTGAAATGGCCAACATTAGAGCTACCAGTTCTGGGCCGCAAAAAATAGTTATTGCTAGTAATAGTATTTTGCATATTTAGCACTGTATTTTCAATTCTTTAACTTATCTGCATTTTTTGTCGGCTTAAAAAAAATCCTGCCCACTGATTTGGTGAGAGGAAAAAAGAATGATGATGAGCTGTACCTCCCAATTTTCTTTTGCAACTTGCCTGCTGCTTAGCTGAGTTCTTCAAACCAATATTTCCTCCACTTCATTTCCTCTGTATTAAAACTTTACTTAATACAGGTCTCAGTCACCAGGATGATCTCTGGAAAAAAGCATGGCCCACATGTGTCCACAAGGTGTTTTTTTTTTTTAAAAAAATGAAATCAAGATAGCAGCCATGGCAGTGTGATTGCAGTTCCACTTCTTTTTGCACATACAACATGCTTAAAAAACAGACAGAGCTTCAATTGTGCCATAGAGGTTCCCATTTGAGTTTTTTTACCATACCAAAATATACCTGGGTTGAAAGCTTTGCACTGGCTGCCAGTTAATTTCCAAATACCTTTAGACCCTACATAGTTTGTGTTATGTATTGGGCTTGTGGTATTACACCACGTGCATTGCTGGAGCAGCTAACGGCTCTCCAGCAACCAAGACAAGCTGTCTCCGGTTCTGCAATTGGTTAGCCCCAGGCGGCAACAGTGGGTTCAAACCTATTGGCTGTCGCCTAGGGGCTAGACTATATATTGTGGCTGGTTGTGGCCCAAGTTCCAGTACAGTTCCAGAAAGAATAAAAGTATGAGTTATCCTGTACTCAGCCTCATGTCATCATTCCTGCTCCCAAGAGCCCACAACTTAACAGTTTGGTCCAAGTTACTTGAGAGAATATCTTAGTCTATATGATTTCTCATCCCTAATAAGCAAGTCTGACATAGTTCCCCTTTAGTTGCCACAGATCACCTTTTGACAATTTAAGTTTGAGCTTCCTTTGCTGATGTTCAACCTTTTTGGAATGCACTCTCTCTTGAGCTGAGGGACAAAACCACTTTAAAAAAAAGCCATTGAAAATATCTCTTTGGGCAGACATTTGACTATTTTATATATTTGATCAGTATTTTCATTTTTAACAGGACTTTGTCATAGAACAACATATGGCTTCCTCAGGAGGAGAGTTGTACTAGACAAAAAAGCCAAGCTGAAGAAGTCCCTGGGCAGATTAAAAAAAAAATAGCAAAACCCTATTCACAGGGTTCTGATGGGAACAATCTCCCAAACCGTAAAAGAAACAGTTACACTCTTAGAGAAAGTAAAGCGAGACAAGGGCAAAGCACATGTGAACCTGGGAAAGAGTAGGCAGGAGGAGAAGAAGCTGGAACTTCAGCAGTGGCAGATCAAAGTTTCCCACTCTGGAGATGAAGGAACAAAAATGACATAATCAGGTGTTGTAGGTATCAGGAATTTTGACCAGAACAATTGCACAGCTATCATCAATTGGTTGCAGGAAATCTGGACATCGATTTTCAAGGCAGCAATTTTTCTGTTGAAAGAATACGTGTTTTTTTGCTTTGTTGTTGAAAAGTTTTACTCAGCTCCTCAACTGGCAAAGCTTTCAGAGCAGTTTGTAGAGTAGTGCTGTGATCAATAGCAGCAAACAAAACAGGAAAGCACTTAAACATATAAAAAACAGAGTACAACTAAAACATAATTTCTAGAGATTTATTTTAAATCCAGCAGGGGGAAAAAAGTTGTTTTGTATCTGGGCAAATAACTTTTTTTTTCCTACCCAGCACTGAAAAATAAATAAAGTTAGTGGTAATTAGCTTAACTTTTATGAAACATAATTTAGATGCCAGTGCTATGGAAGGAGCAGTGGAAGAAAGAAACATGGGAAGTGGAGACTTCAATGTTTTATTCTGACTATATAACTATTGAAAGAAAAATCTTCATCAGGATCCAGTCCAAGCCGGGAATAAACAAAATGGACACTGCTTTAGGAAAAAAAGGTTCTTGTTTATTGAGTTGCAGAACCAGACAGAAATATGGTTCTGGGGCAGCTGACCACATGGTGCTGGGAGTGGTGGGTTTTAAACCTTCTTGGGCTTTTGTGTTTGGAGCTGTTCCTGTTCCTGTGGCATGAACTTTGAATGGGTTTTTGAGCATGTCCTTTTGGTATTCTGGTGGTGGTGGTGGGTTAATCCTATTATGTCCTAAAGGTTATGTCCTGCTTCCCTATCGCTGTGGCTGATGGCTATTTCCTGTGTTGGATTTTTGGGTGAAGGATTACTGGTTCTAATTCTATCACTCTACTATTGTTAGCTATCAGTTTTGCTGCAAAGGATTTCAAAATATTTTGTCTTGAATGGGCTTCTGCCTGCTAGCATTTGCTCATGAATGGGCCTCAGTCATTCTGTATGGGATTATCAAATCTGCATTTCTACAGAGTTGGCCTGCTTAGTTTCTGCTTGGAGCTATTAAGAAAAACTGGGCCTGCTTTTCTGCCTTTAAGATTCTTCAGTGAAATATAATATTCTGCCTTTTTAATATTCCCCAAAATATTTCCTTCTCGGGGGGGGGGATGACTTCCCACATAACTGAAAAGAGGCAGGAAATATTTGTAGTATAAAACTATTTTAAATAAATAATTCATTATTTATGTATGTATTTATATGGCTGTCCATCACGCACAAGTGACTTCAGGTGGTATACAATGTTACTGTGCTGCCACCACGTGGCTGTTTTGGAGAAATTACAATGTGGGCAATCAGACCCTCCTACCCTATGATGTATTTCCGCTTCACTTCCCTTTCTGGGATGGACTTCCTCCTCCTTTGTCTCTGGAGAGAATCCCATCCTCCATTGTCCAGCTAACATGTGACAACAGCAGATGTGCAGACGCTGGAAATATTACCATTTTCTGACCTTGGAGATACCTTGGAAATATCTTGGAAATGCTGTACAAACGTCATCTTACTCTACATGCAATAAAGGTATTTCTATATGATAAAGGGTGTTTCCACAAGTTCAAACTATCTGGAGAGAACTGTTAATGGTAATGGCCTGCTTATATAGACCATAGAAGTCTTATCAAGGGGTTAATTACAGTACAACGGCTTTGGATCCAGAATAGTCAGAAAATGGTAATATTCCCAGCATCTGCACATCTGCTGTTGTCACGTGTTAGCTGGACAATGGAGGATGGGATTCTCTCCAGAGACAAAGGAGGAGGAAGTCCATCCCAGAAAGGGGAGAGAAGAGGAAATACATCATAGGGTAGGAGGGTCTGACTGCCTACATTGTAATTTCTCCAAAACAGCCACGTGGTGGCAGCACAGTTACAAATCCCCAACATAAAAACACTGGAAACCACCACTACCTCCACGGTAATAGCAATACAGTCAGATCCACCTCTTGAAAGGCTCCTCCATTTGGGGTCTCCAGACCTACTGACAAAACCACACCTTCAGGGCATTTCAGGAACTCATCAAGGTGGGGGTGAATAATTCCTCTAGGGCAGGGGTAGGCAACCTTAGCTCTTTTATGACTCGTGGACTTCAACTCCCAGAATTCCTGAGCCCGCCATGCTGAGGAGAAATGGAGAGGTTTCCATGCTGAGCCATGCTGACTCGGGAATTCTGGGAGTTGAAGTCCACGAGTCATAAAAGAGTCAAGGTTGCCTATCCCTGCTCTAGGGTAAAGAGGTTCCATAGGGAAAGGGCCACCACCAAGAAGGCCTTTTTTGTGGTCCCATCAGAAGTACATCTCCCACAACATATTCTGCCTTCCCTTTCTGTTGAGCCAGGTAGTTTTAATGGGGGAGAGGTGGCCCTTCAAACAGTCTGCTCAAGCCATGTAGGGCTTTAAAGTTGATAACCAGCACCTTGAACTGTACCCATAATTAGATTGGCAGCCAGTGCAGTTTGCGCAAAAGATGTGACACATGTGGAAGTCTAGACTTGCACAAAGCTATGCAGGCTGCTGCATTATGAATCTACTCAGGTTTCTAGATGGTCTTCAAGCTTTTCTGATTCTACCCAAATCAATGTTCTCCTATTGTATCTATTAAAAAAAACTCAGACTTATAAAATAGTTCTAAAAATATGAAAATCAGAATAATGTTTGACACTGATTGTTTTGTTTTATCATTTAGCTCAAGGTGAATCCAGGAACTAACAGCAACAATATGAGAGTACTTCTATCAAAGTAACACTAATTATTATATTGGTAAGAGGATTCTTTTTCAGGTTCTGCTAACTGTGACATGCAGAGGCGTCTTTGTTTTTTTAGGTCATGTTCTCATGGTATCACCTTCATCTCTCCCACAGTGTACCATGCAGACAAAGTACATTTAAATATAGCTGTTCCATTTTAGAAGTACTGTTGCTGGTATGAATGGTGGCCAGTTTTTCATGATAATGCTGCTGTAAAGGTTCTGCTTGACTGAACAATCTGCCACCAGCACACATGGACACACAACAAGGATCAACTAGTTCAGAACACATGTTTTATAGCTCTCTTTTAAGCTGCATCCTCCCTGAGGGAAAGGAATTGATGAGTCTTTTCCCCTGCTGTTAGGTGAGAATCCCTCACTTGCTTTTCTTAAGTTGTTCCACAAAATATCTGTGAGGAAGCATCACATGCTGGCCTCGTTGGTGAGACAAAGTAGAAACAGCAAAGAAGACAGTGAAAAGGGTGTTGATATTGACTGGAAGAGCTCATATTTAACACAACTGGGAGGAAAGTCAAGTATTCCCAGCTATTGTATATATCAGATCCTAAAAGAAATATAGGATTAGCATGTGCACATTAACTCTTTTCTGTCTGTCCTCAGAAATGATAATTCTGAAATATTTAATATTTACCTTCAACATAGGAAGAAAAGATGACAGCAGTCAAGATAGAATGAGAAGGAGGAAGAAGTATACCTATTGCTACTTTGCCAAAAAAAATCTGCCATAAATATAGCTTATAAATCTAACTCCATTTTGCCAGTTCCTAATTTTCCAATTCCCTCAGCCAATCTCGTAAATTGCACCAAGATCTTGTTTTATATTCTATGGCTCCCAGGACTGACTTAAAACCCTGATGCTGGCTTTTTTGTTTGTACTGCACAGTGACTCTGTTTACTCATAAACATTAATTAAAATTTAATTTTCCATGCTGTCTTTAACTTCAGTTCACCTTACTAAAGTACAGTTGGTGTAAATCACACCTGACACACACACAAGTGCACATACTGTCAAGGATTGGGCCAACATTTTATCAGTTTTTCAGCAGCTTCAAGCATCCATTTCACCTCTTAATAATTCCAACTCTCCAAAATGCACATCTTCTTTCAGAGTTACCCCCTTTACTACAAATATAATTTTGGAATACAGTCCTCAACATGTTCTACAAAGTCTGGCATGTGTTGAAGAGACCCAATATCTTGAATAAAGAATTGCCCCCAGGGTATCAGATTTCAAAAAAGATTCAGAGAAACAGGAGCATTTCCCAGAGAAAGACAAGGAGGACACCTAAGGAGAAACTGAGTGCTCTGAGGTGAAATTGAAGGAATCAGTAACATTTAGTTTTAAAAAAGAAGCTTGAGAGTTTATATTGTCATATGCCCAAAATATCCACAGGTAGTTTTCATGACCATTTTATGACCATTAGATTAATGTTGGTTCAAAATTATAATAGCTTTGGAAAAAGTGACTTACAACCTGTTCTTGAAGTTAATGACCAGTTAATTACAACAGCTGCAGCATCTTGCAGTCATAGGGTTGCAATTTGTGACCTTCCCAACTGTCTTCCAACAATCAAAGTTAATTGGGGAAGCCAGATTCACTTAATAACCATGGTAAAAATCCTTGTAAAGATGGATCTGGTCACATGTTGACTTCTTTAACAATTTAATTGCTTAGCAACCAAAATTCCTGTCCCAATTGTGATACTAAGTCAAGGTCTACTTGTAAATGAATATTGCACAAAAGAAAACCATGTTCTCTATTATCCTAGAATGCAGGAGGACATAGAATTCAGGTAGTCCTTGCCTCTACTTTTCCTGCCCAGTCAGGCAACTGTTGAAACTTAATGGCACTGAACAAGTAGATTTATGACTGGTCCTCAAACTTACAGCAAATGCGATATGATGCTTCTCAACCAGCATGCATTCACCTGCAGTCACCTGAACATCATTTTCAACATTCATGGATGACTTGCAACAAGCAAAGCAAAGAGGAAGCCAGCAATAAGTTGCAAGTTGTGGTCATGTGATTTTGCACTTAACAAACTGGAGGTGATTTGCTTAATAACTGCCGTGGAACTGATGTTGTATATTGAGTGAGGTCATTGGATATTGTCACTCAGTGATGGAGTTGCTGATCCCGGTTGTATCTGTTAAGTGAGAATGGCCTGTAAAGGGTTTAAGTTACAAAATGACTGTAACTTGATGTTCATAAAAACTGAACAATTTGATTATGAAACCAATTACCTAGAAAGAAGCTGCATACAGGAGTGTTGCAAGTTATGGTCAGAAAAATCAAGATGGAAGTGATGATTGGGAAACTGGGTTTTTTACCTGGGTTTTTTAAGGTGCCATACATAAAAACAGGCAGATGATACCACTCTAATGGCAGAAAGTGAAGAAGAACTAAAGAGCCTCTTGTTGTGGGTGAAGAAAGACTGTGCAAAAGTTGGGTTCAAACTTAACATTAAGGAAACCAAGATCATGGCATCCGGCCCTCTCAATTCCTGGCAAATAGATGGGGGGGAAATGGAGGTAGTGACAGATTTTATTTTCCTGGGCTCCAAGATCACCGCAGATGGGGACTGCAGCCAAGAAATTAAAAGATGCTTGCTTCTGGGGAGGAAAGCCATGGCAAATCTAGACAGCACACTAAAAAGCAGAGACATCACCCTGTCAACAAAAGTACGTATAGTCAAGGCTATGGTCTTTCCAGTTGCAATGTATGGCAGTGAAAGTTGGACCATAAGAAAGGCTGAGCGCCAAAGAATTGAGGCCTTTGAACTATGGTGCTGGAGAAGACTCCTGCGAGTCCCTTGGACTGCAAGGTGATCAAACCGGTCAGTCCTAGAGGAGATCAATCCTGACTGCTCTTTAGAAGGCCAGATCCTGAAGCTAAAACTCAAATACTTTGGCCACCTAATGAGAAGGAAGGACTCACTGGAGAAGAGCCTAATGCTTTCCGTAATGGGAAAGATTGAGGGCAAGAGAAGAAGGGGATGACAGAGAATGAGGTGGCTGGATGGAGTCACTGAAGCAGTAGGCGTGAGCTTAAATGGACTCCAGAAGATGGTAGAGGACAGGAAGGCCTGGAGGAACGTTGTCCATAAGGGCGCGATGGGTCAGACATGACTTTGCAGCTAACAACAACAACAAAAGAGTAGCAGGTAGGTTTTGTTGAATGGAACTGAAGAGACCCATCTTCAAGTCTACCCTCAACCATGGAACTCCTGGGTGACTTTGGGCCAATCATTCACTTCTAGCTGTGTGGATAAAATAAAGGGAGATCCCCGTCTAAGCTGTCCTGGGCATCTGGTAGGAAAGATAGGATATAAACCCAAATCCAAACAAACATAACTGCTTTGAAGGTGCTTCTCCCTATGTTTACATGTGAAAGTGCATTTTAATGCATCAGCTTGGTGGTGGTGGTGGGAATCATAACTTTTTTAAAACTCGAATAATTCAGACAAAACAGATTTTCGGATTATTCACTAGGGCAGTGAAATGTAAAGCGTGTTTTGGTGCAATTAATATCATTCCAGTTCCCAATTCTTGTGTGCTTTTATGATAGTTCTTTTCTAATCTGATTTAAAGCTGCATTTGACATATGGAGAAAGACAAACAATTCCGGCACTGTATATTTCTAAGGCGGAATCAAGACTGCCTTCCACTTGCAATATGTCTGGCAGAATCAGATAGAAATTCTAGAGCCACCGATCCTCAAAAGACATTTTTCTCAACCTGCTATCAGCACACTGTAATTCTCTTTGTATGATACACACATACAGTTATTTCCATATTTATCTCAAGCCTCTGCAACTTCCTGTTATTAATTCAGTTGCAAGGACTTCCTTAGGGCTACAAAATCTGGGCTGTGAAAACCCAGGTGACCACTTGGGAGCAGTAAAATCCCAGATGACCACTTGAGAGCAGTAAAGAGTTTGAGTTTTCGGCATCCCACCCTAATGGTCAGCCGAATTCTTGCAAATTAAAGATATTAACTCTATATTTCCTGTTACTACAGAGCTTTATCAAAGAGCATACTCTGGTTCCCTTTTCTCTCCAGCTCTAGTGCTAAGTTGCGTGCATCGTTTATACTTCTTAGATACACATGGTGCCACTTTCACATAGAGATATTTCCGAAGGTCAAAGAAAGGAAATGGTTAATTCTTTTTCCTCGATCCCTAACCTCCCTCTCCCATTTCCCACCCCCACCCTGTGTGAACAGGAAGTTTAAAAAGGAAAAGCTTTCAGAACGAGCAGCTGGAAATAAAGGAATCCTGGAACTTTATGCTACAGAGGCTCAGAGACAATAACAAAGGTTTCCCCCTTCTCTAATTAGTGGGTTTTGTTGTTTTTAATATATCTTCAATGAATCTGCAGCTTAACAAAGAAGCAAAGGAAATCCAGAGGACAAACCTTTCAAGCAGGTTAAATTGCCTTACTCTGCATCCGTGGATTGCTTTGAATCAATGAAATGGCACTTTAGCGACAATTCAAACCGTGCTTGAAAGTAATTTCAGATGAAATCTGTAAATGATGCCTTAATATCAATATGGGGTGTCCACCAAAGCACCGATCCTCTGGAACATCCTTCCCCTGGATGAGACTTGCCTCAAACCTGCTGGCTTTTTTTTGCAAAGCCTTGAAGATTTGGTTTGCTTTTCAGCCTGGGACCCCTAGGACTGTGCTGAACCCATTACTTGGCTGCACTGACAGTAAATGTTTGCTATATGTGGTTGCTCAGCTGCTATTTTATGTTAGTTATAGTTTTAGCTTATTGTTTTTTAATCATTAGCTGTCCAGACGCATGCAATTGAGACGGGTGGAACAAACAAACAAACAAACAAACAAACAAACAAACAAATGTTATCTGATTAGATGTGGCCAGGCACCCCTCATCCATTGCTCAAAATACATATTGTTCAAATTGTGTTGCAGAGCATCAGCTTTTTTACACACAAAACTGAGAGATGAATATCCCTCAGGGGAAGAAAGAATTTAATAACAAAAATACTCCCCCATGGATAGTAAGACTAGAAAAAGATGTGTCGTATATCAGGGGGTTCAAGTTGCCAAAACTGTCAGGCCAGCTTGTTCACCAGCCTTAATTTGCTGATTAAAAAAACAAAGGTTATTGAAAATTAAGATTGCAGAGTCCCAGGTAAAGCTTTACATTTGGAGGTATGCCTGCTGTTGTACAAAAACAGGATAGAGGACGATTGCCTCAAAAAGACTATCCATTAATGCATACACAGCTTTGGACAAGCATGTTTGGTCTGGCCCAATTGCTCCCTGCATCCCGATTCAACTTCCAGTGTTTATAAATGCTTTGAAGACATGGAGAGTGTTTCCTGTTTGTAGTTTGGATCTTGTGATGCCAGCTCCCCACCCCCTCCACCTCCAGCCTATTGTTCCAGAGCTTCGTGTGCTTAGGGAACAAGGATATGAAATATCCACTCTGAGATGGTAAATCCAGCAATCATCATGAAGGAAGAGCATCTTCAGATAGCCATTTAAGAATTGGTGGGTGTGGAGCTCACAGTATAATGATTCCCCGTGTTTCCCATCTTCACAACAGCCAAGGGCACTATAATGTATTGGGCTTGTTTTGTTAACACCATGTGGTAATGGCTGGAAGGCTGCTTCAGCAGGAAGCTAGCTAACGGCTCCCAGCGTCTCAGACAACCCATCTCCAGCGCTGCTATTGGTTGCCCCTAGGGGGGCAATAGGTTGCTTCAAACCTATTGGCTGCCACCTAGGGGCCAGGGTATAAATTGCTGCATCTGCAGCCCAGTTCTCTAGTTCAGATCCTGCAAGCAATAAACCATGATCTTTGCTGAACTCACTCACCTCGTCTTCATTCCTGGGCAACAAACCCAGTACACAACACTGGAGACGAAGATAGGAGCCTGCTTCTCCATCAGAGCTGAAAGTCACTAGGGGAGAGGCAGCACATGCCTGGCGGGAAAAGCAATTCCCCCTCCCACGGTCGGCCAGCTAAGCCACGCTAATGACCACGTGCTCAGAGGACCAGTCCCTGAGCAACAGAGGCAGGATTCAAAGATGCTGAAGCCAGCCGCGAAGACCAGCACAATGCCTAAGGTCGGAAGGCTGCAAGAATTTAACATCAGGCAACCAGAAGAATGGCCCTGGTACCTGTCCCAGGTCGAAAACTACCTTCGGGCAAACCAGGTCGCAGAGGATGGACTGAAGGCCGCCATGCTGCTCTGTGTGTGCAGCCCAGTGATGTTCAATTTTGCCAAGAACCTGTTTGCGCCCACATCATTGGAATCCGTCTCCTACGCTGAACTGAAGAAGAAGATTGGAGAACACTTCCAACCAAAGATGTCGGTGATTGCATGGCGCTACGCCTTCGAACAAAGAATACAGCAACTGGGAGAGACCGCATCCAAGTACATTGAGGCCTTGAAGCAGGCTGCATGCCTGTGCCAATTTTCAAACGTAGAAGAGCGACTGCGAGACCGGCTTGTCTGTGGCCTCCACAACCAAGAACTGCAGCAGAAACTATTCGCCAGAGAGGTCCTATCGTTTGTGGATGCCCAGCAGAAAGTCATGGCAGATGAAGCTGCTGGAGGAGCTGTCCAAGCTATCTAGCCCCCAAAATGATGCAACACGAAGAAGCCATCCACCACGAGGACGCAGAACTTATAGAGGACACTGAAGAAGACGCTGAAGTCAGCAAGCTGCACAGACAGCCCGACCAACAGCATCGCAGCAGCAAGCAAAAAGAGACTACTTACAAGGCAGATCCCTTGCCTAGATGTCCAGGTTGTGGCGGCTGCCACCAATGCTTGGACTGCAGGTTCCAGACAGCCAAGTGCCGGGCCTGTGGAAAAACTGGCCACATCGCATCTGTTTGCAGAGGTCACCAGAGGGACCAGCCAGCGAATCGCCAGTCAGAAGATCCGACCAAGAGAGGTACCGGTGCCCCGGGGCCGTACAGCATGGGGTTTTGCTCAAGCCGTAGAAGTGTCTGCCGTACCGGGGCCCAACGCCCCCTTAAACCCAAGTATAGACTTCAGGTGGAGTTGCAAGGGGTCCCCTGTAAGATGGAGCTGGACACAGGCTCCGCTGTTTCCATTATTTCTCTGGACACGTTTAATTTTGTGTGTAGTCGCAGTAAGAGATGAGCCAAGCTGAGGCCCTCTGACATAATTCTAACAGATTTTCAGAACGCGAAAGTCGCAGGCAAGGGTGAAGCCGTTAAATTTAAGGGGTTTTCAGGGCACCTGGAGGTTGTCGTAGTAGGGGGCCAGAGAACGAGCCTAATTGGGCTCGATTGGTTTGATGCACTAGGCATCCAAGTAACCGGAATCAACAAGACACAAGTCGCGAGTCTAGCGACAGTTTGCGAGGAATTTGCAGACGTTTTTGATTCAGCCCTAGGAACTTACACGGGCCCGCCTATAGCATTCAAACTAGACCCAAACGTAATTCCTGTCAGGATTAAGCCCCGCAGGGTCCCATTTGCCCTCAAGCACAAAATAGACACAAAACTAGACACAAAACTAAACAAGCTTGTTACTAAACAAGCTTGTTGAACAGGGCATTTTGCAACCAGTAGATGGTGGGGAGTGGAAAACTCCTATTGTAACACCACTTAAAGTCAATGGGGAAGTCAGAATATGCGCAGATTATAAATGCACAATCGACCGGGCCCTTACACAGCACGCATACCCAGTCCCAGTAGTGAGCCACATCCTGGCATCCTTGCAGGATGGCACCACTTTTGCGAAATTAGATTTAATAATAATAATAAGTTGGAAGGGACCTTGGAGGTCATCTAGTCCAACCCCCTGCTTAGGCAGGAAACCCTATACCATTTCAGACAAATGGCTGGCCAGTCTCTTCTTAAAAACTTCCAGTGTTGGAGCATTCACCACTTCTGGAGGCAGGTTGTTCCACTGGTTAATTGTTCTGTCAGGAAGTTTCTCCTTAGTTCTAGGTTGCTTCTCTCCTTGACTAGTTTCCATCTGTTGCTTCTTGTCCTGTTTTCAGGTGCTTTGGAGAATAGCTTGACTAAACAAGGCACAGGCCTATCAGCAACTACCTGTTGATGAGGCCATGGCTGCAGCACAGACAATTGTGACCCACAGGGGGGCATTCAAAGTTAAGCGCCTGCAATTTGGGGTCACTGTCGGGCACTTTTCAGGGAATCATGGAACACACACTCAAAGGCATTCAAGGAGTCTGCCCCTATTTTGATGGCAGTGCTTATTGCCGGAAAATCTACAGAGGTGTTAGCACCATTCAGGTGATGACCACCATTGTTTATGCAGACAGAAAACAGCACACTCTAACACAGGGGTGTCAAACTGCCGCCTGCAGGCCAGATGCATCATAGCAAAATCACGCCCACCCCATTGCTGGCAATGGCAAAAAAGTTGTGATACGTCACAACACATCATGTGATGTTGCAAGTTTGACACGCCCACTTCCCTACCCTAGCTTAGTTTGCAGGACTTTCATTGTGAGAATAAAGTAGAGTTCCTTGAGTTTGAGTTCCTGGAGAATAGGTAGGATAAAGTTGTAATAGAAGTAATAGTAATAATATTAGTACCAAAACTTTTAGAAAAAACAAAAACAACCCAACTTATCTGAGATTAACTGACTTTGTGGTGGGAATAAAATAGGAATTCAGAAATGGGAACAGAGAGAGCTGGCACTTTTTTTCCTACAGATTATATTCATTTTCCCTATACTTTTATCTATGCATGCTTGTATTTATATAATTTATTTAATTCAATTGATTCCAATTGATATATGGAAATGAAATATTCTAATTATGCTAATTAAGTTTTATGTAACTCTGATGCTCTGAGGTAGACTGGATATTTTCCATAGAAGAGAGGGATCTGGACCAATTGCTGATTTTTTTTTTTGGGAGGGGGAAGATATTTTATTTCTTCATTCAATTATCACTTCTATAAGTCCTCTGTTGCACAAGTGAAAACCAGTATGTACAGGATTGTCTGCAAAGGGGTGAGTTACAAAAATTGAAAATGCAGCTGTACCTGTGCAAATAAAGCCTTGCCCCTTTTTTACATGGTTTGCACATGCAACAGACATTTAAAAAGGGTTGAGGTTTTGATCACATGTTCATGTCTACCATCTTGACTTTCTTTGACCCTCACTTGTGGGCATCCCTGTGGTATGTCTAATCAGTGGGAGTCCATGTGTAGCTTTTGGCCAACTCAGCCATGAAAAGATGGCACATGCTGGACCATTTCATCCAGAAGATACGGGAAACACATTACAGGCTTTTAATTCATGTTTCTGAGGATCGTGGTGAAATTTAGTTGTTCAGCTTCAGAATCTTTAGCAGACGGGCTGAGGTTAAGAACTTCAGTGCCATCAGATCTGGAAAAGTAAGCTGTGCCAATTTATTTACCTGTAGACTTGTTAAAACATTAAATACTAGAATAGTAGTGGTGGTACACATTTTTACTGCTGTTTGGTGGTTGGGCAAATTAGTATATTGTTGAAATATTTCTTAAAGATCAGTACCATTACCGGATGTATGTTGATTCCTTGCTTAGTACATTTCTTTGCCTTTTCTTCAGTTTGTTTTTCACATGCCTCTTTTGTTTGTAACATTCCTGTTTAACGGTTGACAATAAAATTTCCTTCCCTCATCCTTTTCCATTTGGCAGACGTTGCATTTTTCCTTTTTGTTTTTTATGGAGCCAAAGCCCCCATGAGTCTCTTTTGTTTACTTCCTTGTGTGTGCCTAAGCATCACTTATGAAGTTAGTAAGATATGGGTCAGGGCTCTGGGAAGATCCAGACTGACACTACTCATAGAGGTCATAAAACAAAACAGTATCAGGCAGCTGCCCCAGTTTTCAGGTCTCACCTTGGAGAATGCAGGATTTATAAATTTCTCCCCTGCCGTAGTACTTCCTGATTTCAGCTAGCACCAGATGTGGAAGTACCAAAATACCGTGAGATAATAATAACATTTGTGCAGCAATTATCCAAGCTGAGAATAATAAAATGTCATGTTTGGTAGATGTGTTACCTCTATGAGAAAGGATTCACAATTCATTCAGTATGAAACTCAGAACTAAGACAAAATAAATCAGTGAAAGAGGAAGGAACAGGACAACCAAGGAGATAGAAGAATATTTATCCAGCAAATACCAGCCTGGCAGGATCTTCTGTATCTTCAAATTCCTTGTCTGGTAATATGATGGATTTCATTAGAGTATTTGGGACTGTATTGCTAAATATGAATTGTAACTTTTCTTAAGACTAAAGGACTGTCACAGATTTCTCCCAGGTAGGATTTATAATTGAATCCTTGACTAGGAGAGATCCAAAGTGGAGAATTGTTTTTCGGGCAAAAAACTCCCTGCTCTATGCAGTTCTGCAGATTTAATGGCCACACCAATATCCCCTTTAGTGATTTGCCTAAGCAAGGCAAGAGCTATTAAATCCAGCAATTATGACAAAATATGTGAATATTACAGACATCTATGGCTGATTTTCAACTTTCTGCTAAGGATGTAGGCTGGAATGAGAAACTATTAATTCAACTATTTAAATTGAGCCTTTCTGATAAATTACAAAGTTGGCTAATTCAACAGGGCAGTCCAGACACTTTGGGAGTGTAAATCCAATGGTGTCAGACTATAAACATAAGACTCAAAGAATTGTGACTATGTATGGGGAAAAGGTAGGGACATGGTGGCTCAGTGGGTTACGACACTGAGCTTGTCGACCAGAAGGTTGGCAGTTTGGCGGGTCGAATCCCGAGTGCCGCGTAACAGAGTGAGCGCCTGTTACTCGTCCCAGCTTCTGCCAACCTAGCAGTTTGAAAGCACGTAAAAATGCAAGTAGAAAAATAGGGACCACCACGGTGGGAAGGTAACAGCATTCCGTGCAACTTTGGTCTCTGGTCATGCGGGCCACATGACCACGGAGAAGTCCTCGGACAAGCGCTGGCTCTTCGGCTTTGAAACAGAGATGAGCACTGGCCCCTAGAGTTGGAAACGACTAGCACGCATGTACAGGGGAACCTTTACCTTTACCTTTATGGGGAAAAGAGATGCCACTACTCTCTCCCTCTCCCCACTATTTAGAGTCTTTGAATGTTGAACCCACATAGCACAGTCACATTGTTGTTTGCAGAAAAGCGGTGCTGATGCACACTAGAACTTTGTTTATATTGTGGGTCTTTGGAACATTTTGCAGTGTAATCTGTCTTCTAAACCTTCATATTTTGAATTATCCATGAAGTAACCATATAGGTGGAACAAGAGAACATTTTGCAAGCAACTGTCCTAGACAAGACAAGACAAGACAAGACAACCTTTACTGTCATTTTGTTTTTTTACTGTGGGCACAACGGCACATATCAAAATTTAGTTGCCCGCTCTCAAAGTGAAACACATACCTGACACACTTAAACATACTATATACAACATATGTACAGACCCACACCCTTACATATACATAACAAATGAATATTAAATACTGTTCATCTTGAATATATAATGGAAGGAGGAAGCTTGAGAGTTCACAAGGTTAATGCTGTATGGAATGAAACTATGGCTAAATCTGGATGTTCTGCTACGGATACCACGAAGCCTCCTCCAAAAGGTAACAAGGAAAACAGGTCATGAAGAGGATGTGTAGTGACCCAGATAATCTTATTGACCCTGCTCAAGCAATTCTTCTGTTCTATGCCCTAGATGGGAGGGAGGGAACTGCCAATGATCATTTCAGCCATCCTCACCATTCTTTGCACCACCTTCCTGTCTGAAGCAGTGATGCTTCCAAACCAGACTGTCATGCTGTATGACAGGATGCTCTCGATTGTCCCCCTGTAGAAAGTGGTAAGGATAGGAGAAGGAAGATGTGCTTTCCTCATGCGACGCAGAAAATGCAGGCGCTGCTGTGCCCACTTCACCAGTGTCTCATTGTTGAGCAACCAAGCCAGCCTACTCATTAGCTGTAAACCCATGCTGGTAACCATCTCCACAGGTGAATCATTTATGCACAGAGAAGTGTGGCTGTTGCCTGCCTTATCTGAAATCAACAATGATCTCTTTGGTTTTTCCAATATTTAAAACTAGGCTGTTTTCCTTACACTAGTTCACCAACCCCTCAACCTCCTTGTGGTAAGCTTCCACATTGCTATCATGACTAAGGCCCACTACTGTTGTATCATCTGTGAACTTCACAATATGGTTGGTGGCAAACCTAGCACAACAGTCATGGCTCAACAGGGTAAACAGCAGCAGACTTAGGAGGCAGCCCTGAGGAGAACCTGTGCTCAGGAAAATGGTATTAGAGGTATTTATTCCAACTCGCATATATTGGGGCCTGTTGGTAAGAAAATCAAGAATCCAGTTGCACAAAGGGGTGTTTAAGCCAAAAAGGCCCAGTTTGTCTATTAGATGCTGGGGAATGACTGTGTTAAATGTCAAACTGAAGTAAACAAACAACAAACGCACATGAATATTTCTTTCCTCTAAGTCAGGGGTGTCAAACTGCCAGCCCGCGGGCCAGATGCATCATCAGGAAACTGTGCCCACCCCATTGTCGGCAATGGATAAAAAGCTCTGATACGTTGTATGGTGTCACATGACGTTGTGAGTTTGACATGTCTGCTCTAAGTGCTTCAAGCTCAGATGGAGAACAGAAGAAATAGATCCTCTGTAGAGCAATTTGGTCAGTAGGCAAACTGAAGCGGGTCTAATGCTGGCGGGAGGCTAGATACAATAATGTCCTTTATCAGCTTCTCAAAGTATTTCGTAATGGTGGGTGTCAGTGGAACCAGACGGTAATCATTGAGGCCTGTAATTGTGGACTTTTTTGGCACTGGCAAGAGGATGGCTGTCTTAAAACATGATGGGACCACTGCCTGCTGCAATGAGAGATTGAAAATATCTGTGAGAACACAAGCCAGCTCATTGGTGCATTCCCTAAGGACACATTCAGAGATGTTATCTGGGCCTGTTGCTTTCCAAATGTTAACTTTCTGCAGTGTTTTCCAGACAGAGGTGACATCAAAGCTTAGCACTTGCTCGTCAGGATGGGGCACAGCTTTCCTAGCAGGAGTGCTATTTGATGCCTCAAATCTACCAAAAAATGTATTCAGTTTGTTTAGGAAGTCTGTGATCTCCTTGCATCTCGATGGAGTCACCTTGTAATCCGTAATGGCCTGGATTCCATTCCACATTCACCTGGTGTTTGTTGGGTCCTGAAAAAAGTTCTGAATTTTCTGGCAATAGGCTTGCTTTGCACCCTTTATGGCACTTTTCAGATTTGCTCTGACTGTTCTAAGTACCAGCATGTTACCAAATTTAAAAGCCACATTCCATGCTTTCAGCATCTTGCAGACCTCATAAGTCAGCCACGGTTTTTCATTTGCCCTTACAACAATGCTTTTCAGGACACAGACATCTTCTATGCACTTTTGGATATATGCAGACACCGTGGTGGCATACTCTTCAACATTTGTATGTTGGTTATCAGTAGCTGCTTCCTTAAACATGCCCCAATCTGTGCACTCAAAGTAGTCTTGTAATGCTTTTATAACTCCCTCTGTCCAAACCCTCACCTGCTTTACTGTAGGTTTCACTCTGACTAATAAAGATTTATCTGCTGGAATAAGCAGCACTGAGAGATGGTCAGAGGAGCCCAGGTGAGGGTGGGGGATAACTATGAAAGCCCTCTTGATGTTGGAATAAGCAAGATCCAGCATATTGTCCCCTCTGGTTGCAAAGTCCACATATTGATGGAAATGTGGCAGGGTAGCTTTCAAATCCACTTGGTTAAAGTCTCTCACTACAATAAATGCACCCTCTGGATGAGTAGTTTATAAGTCACTGATGGTATGACAGAGAACCTTCAGGGCCTCTTCTCTGTTTGCATCAGGGGGGATATACACAGCTGTGATAATGGTAACCAAGAATTCTCTAGGCAGATAGAAGGGTCTGCATTTGATGGTCCGAAGCTCCACATCTGGGGAGCACAGACTTGAAACCACCTTGGCATTATTACACCATCTGTCATTTACATAAAAACAGACACCCCCTCCCTAGGATTTGCCACTAAGGTAAAACTCTGGTCCAGCCAAAATGTTGATAATCCCATCAAGCTAACAGCACTATCTGGGACAGAGGGCTTTAACCAAGTTTCTGTTGCAATGATGACACAGCAACTTCTTACCTCCCAGTTGGTTGTTAAATCCAGCCTCAAGTAATCCATTTTTGGTTCTAAGGAGCGAGCATTTGCAAACAAAACAGATGGAAGGGACACTCTGTAAAGTCTAGCTTTTAGCCTAGATGTTAGGCCTCCACGTTTGCCATGTTTCCAAGCCCACCAGGAAATGACACAATCCCTCCCTTCTGAATTTGAGAGAGGAAGGCACCCAACAATTATGGGTGGTGGCAAGGTTTCATCCATACATTAAAACCAATATGATTTTTTTCTTCCTTAAAAAGGAAGAATATCTTATATCTTATATCAATATAAGAGCAGTGGTGGCACAGTGGCTAGAATGCAGCATTGCAGGCTAATTCTGCTTATTGCCAACTCCCAGCAGTTCAGCAATTCAATTCTCAGCAGTTCAAGGTTGACTCAGCCTTCCATCCTTCCGAGGTCGGTAAAATGAGGACCCAGATTGTTGGGGGCAATGTGCCTGACTCTGCAAACTGCTTAGGGAGGGCAGTAAAGTAGTATGAAGTTGTATGTAAATCTAAGTCCTATTGCTATAAGTGGTGCTGCCTCCACAACCAGTTATTGCTGTGCCTTGCCAATAAGGCAGTTAGTACAGCCACTCTGATTCCATGGAAGATGTTTCTATTTTCCAATCAATTTTACCCTCTCCTCTCTTCACCCCATCTTACTTCTACCACATGCTTACAGTAAAGGAGGAATGTTTGTGGTGGCGAAAGGAAAAGATTAAATTGAGGCTACACATCAAAGGAAAATTAACCTCATTTTGTTTTTCACAAGGCTGATATTCTCCTGACTAAACCAGAGGGGGAAAAAAATGGCTGGGAGAGATTCTGCTCTTTCTGGTTGTCAAAATACAAATGCCATAGAAGCGCAGAACCAAGAGACTGCAGGTGAAAAACAGATCCTGCAGAAAGACAATTTGCATGAGAGTTTTTCTTTCATTTTTTTAGTAATGAAAATACTATCCTCAAGTTAGAATACTGTATCTGGCTTCAGCCCACCTTGGCAGCAGGCTGGCTATAAGATGGAGCCTCCATTGTGATGGCATTATCTTTATACAATGATAAGTAGGACATCATCTGTCTGGAGCTGGGGTATGCAACCTTGGCTCTTTTATGACTTTTTATGACTTCAACTCCCAGAATACCTGAGCCAGGTTACCTACCCCTGTCTGGGGCAAGGGGTGTGTCACAATAGGCCATGGAAACCTATACTCGAATGGCCCATGTTTCCCTATAGCCTCTGCCTAGTTCCTTGACCATCTTTGCTTCATCCCGCCCTGGAGGGCGTGGGCTGTGTTATGTATTGGGCTCAGTTGTAATACCACGAGGTTAGTTGGAGCAGCTAACGGCTCTCCAGCAACCCAGACTCCAGGTCTCCAGTGTTGCTATTGGCTGTCCCTAGGCGGCAATGGTTGCTTTAAACCTATTGGCTGCCGCCTAGGGGCTAGGCTATAAATTGCTGCTAGTTGCAGCCCAATTCTCAATTCAGATTCTGCAATCAGTAAACCATGAGCTTCCTGAACTCACTTGCCTCGTCTTCTTTCCTGCGCGAAGAACTCATGACATAACAGGCTGCTTGTCTATCAGTATGATGCAATGGGCGCTAGAAATATTTATGACTAAAATAAAGTAAAACAAAATAAATTCAAAAAGCAAACAAACCACACAAAACAATTCTTGCCCACAACCATACAAATTATACCAAAACTCTACCATTGATTTCTTCAAGCTATCTCTCTGATACTTTCCCAGCTTCATCAATAGTACTTTCCCAGCTTCATCAATAGTACTGACTTCCTCAGTTCATTTCCTCTTAGATTATTTGTTGACCAAGTGAGAAGAGTCAACAGTGATGATAGTTTAGGTCATTCTCAAAAATATATTGGGAGCATTTGAGGAAATGTGTCAATCAGCTGGCATTTCCAAGGGCAATTCTCAGCAAAATCAAGCTGGTTATAAACAATGTCCTCATGGCCCAGTAGCTATGAACCTGTCAGTACCTTGTACTCATTGAGCTCTTTCCCACTCCTGTCAAACAGTCTGAGCTCTGCCTGCCATTGAGGGATCACTATGAAATCTGAGGCTGCCTGCTATGATCTCTGTAGCATTCATAGCCTTTTCTTCTATAGTATTTCTCTCTCTGAATGCAAGCAAAATTCGTCTGTCTCCTTCATTGGCTTGAAAATAGTTCTGAGATCAGTGGAACAGGAATGAATAGAGTATAATTTGTATGATTGGGGCAAGGATTTGTTTGCTTTTTGAATTTATTTTGTTTTACTTTATTTTAATCATAAATATTTCAGCTCAAGAGTTTATTTCAAGCAACAAAGGGGCTTATGCTTTCTGAATAAGAAAATCAAGTTCTACGAACGCGGTGAAATGTAGTAAAATTCAATACGTGAGTACTTGTACGAGCCAGCATACCTAGTGAAGTATATCCAGAAAATTGCATCCGCACAAAATATTCCTTTTTTGATATTAATAGTGGCATTTTCCTTTCATCTAACTGCATAAAGTTTCGAAGTTGGACCATCATCAATAAAAACCATATACTGCACACAGGAAGAACTAGGGAAGAGTTTGCTAAAATATATTGTTATAAAATGTATACTCTTCCTAAAAGCTTTTATTTTCCTTTGAAACTTTGGCCAGTCCATCACTCCTCATCTCTAAGCAAAAGGAAGCCTTTGTTTAGCCCATGCTGTTTGAGGCAAAAAATGTTTGCATTCCTCCCTGCAGTTGTGGGAGGAATTTAGAGTGGCTTCAAAGGAATCAGTCCTAAATCTAATAATGTCCCTATCCCCTTCCTTGGAAAAGGTAGAAGACTCATTGATTTTTTTTCATAAATATAAATATAAACTTGTATCGAAAAGTATATATTCTGCAGGAAATAAGTACACAATCCCCTCAGTAAATGTAAGCAGGTCTAGAATATTATTATTATAGGTAAAACCAGGGCTTTTTTTGGTCATAGAATGCTCAGAACGGAGTTCCAGCACCTTTTTTGGATGGAACCTTGTAGGGTAGGCAAGGCAGATTGTATGACATGTGTGAGTTCCGGCACCTTTTTCTTTTACAAAAAAAGCACTGGGTAAAACGTTTTTATTATATACAAAATAATGTAGTCACAGCTGTCACTCCTATAACTAGTGTTGGCTTTCATGCGCACCATGCTCTTCTCAAGCATCTAGTATAGGATTTACATAGTATATGTCTGAATCCAAGCAGTGTGGCCTTTTGAAATTGACAGATGAAAATTTTTTCACTATGCAGATTTTCTAAGTGTTGTTCAAGACTTTTTTGGTATAGCGTCCAGTGTTCCGATAACCACTGGAACTACCATGGTTGGTATATGTCCTAATCTTTCTATTTTCTTTTTCAGATCTTGATACATTTTGATCTTCTTCAATTCTTTGTCTTCTATTCTACTATCCCTTGGGTAGCGCCACATCAGTTATACATGCTTTCTTTTTTTAACCACAGTTAAATCTGGTGTATTATACGCCAAGGCTTAGTTTATATTCAGAAATCCTACAATATTTTAACTTCCTCATTTTTGACTACTTTTTCCAACTCTATGTTCCCACCAATTTTTCATTACTGCCACATGGTATTTTTTCCAGATGTTCCAGTGAGTAATTTTTGTGACTACCTCATTGTTTACAATCAGTTTCTGCACTTTTCTTGCATGAGCTAAGTATGAAATCTACATTATTATTGTGATTGGCTGCATAATCTAGATGTTTAGACTAGATTTGGCACTCTTCTCCACCTATCAAGCCCTTCCCAAGGACCTGGAATGAGCAGATGTTGTTATGTAATAATATTAAAGGTATCGTTGCAAGATGTAAACTGTTCCAAGTAATGCTGCCTTTTGCAATTAACTGGTGATGATTTTGTCAGTGCTGATGGTGCTCAAATGGTGCTCTAGATATTTTCACCACCAGTTCTTTCTCTTCTATTCTGCTGTCTCCAGGTACTTTAATGTTCTCTCTCCAGACTTTATCTCTATCAAAAATTGTTAAGTCTGGGGTGTTGTGTGGCAGGTCCTTGTCTATTTGAATTCCGAAGTCCCACAGCTCTTCATTTTTTATTACTTTGTGTATTTTTGACCCTTCCAGTTCTTGCTTCTAAGCAAATGGTATTTCTAATGCACCATTGTTACTATCCTTTTATGCCACTGTTTGTAGTCATTCTGTGAGAACATCTTGCAGGAGCTACCCACTGTTTCTTCAGCTTATTATTATTTAAACTTGTATGCTGCCCAAATCTCAGCTTCTCTGGATGTTGAAACTAGTTTTGTAGTGCTGGGAAAGGTTGTTTTATTTAATATGGTCCACAATCTTCCAATTTTTCTTACACAACTATTACCTAACTAGACGCAAACTGCAATGGGAAAACTGAAATATTTTGTTTGGATAAAGGCAGCCTGTTGCAACATTGTAGATGACCCTGTGCCCAAAAGGTGGGCATCTTGGGGTGCTAAGGCTGCATGTTCTTTTTTTTTGGCACCTCTGCAGCCCTCTTTGACTGTAATGTTAAAAAGCAATAATATTCTTTGTGCCATTTTGAGATGCCAACTAGGAAATCACTAGGTAATTGTACCCCTAATAGGTATAAGTCTAAAATAACACACTATCGTAAAAACCTAGGGGAAAATACATAAAAATCTGGCCCTGTACATATGTAAGATATATGGATCCTATTTTGCACAACAGTGCAGTTTTTTGCAATCCTCAGTACATAAAAATGATAAGAACAGACTGATCAATCAAATGGTGGCCCATACAGTTCATGCTGTTGGTAGTGGTCACCATTTACCACATTTCCCAAACTGCTGCTGCTATAACAAAAGTCTCATCCTTACTGCAAAGAAGAACCAGGTCTAATTCTTCCATTCCTTCTCACATTGTCTAAATTTAGATTGAGAGACGCAAAAATCTGTCCTTTTCTCATGAAAATCTCTTTAATGTGCCGGGATATACACTTCATCACTATCATCTTATGTTAGCAATGGTGGCAACCTACAGAAGAATAGGAAATGCTGTAATAAATAACCTGTCTCACCTACATACTTGTTCCTCACATGAAATTTCAGATACCAAACTTGGTTTTTACAACTGTACACCCAATTATAACATATTTATCTTAAGTGGACCTTGGTACTATTATTCATGTTCTGAAAAGCCCATAGTCACAATCTTATTGGAGTTTCTGAGAAAACAAATCTTCAATGCTTTTGGCTTTTTCCATTATGTTTATTTATTCATATGATAGACACACACATACACACGAGATAACAGGCTGCTCTAATGATTTTGCTCATTTCTGAGTAGTTTGTGATAGTCTGATCAATATTCTTCACCATAAAATCCTGTGAGGAATGTTAGCGATAAAGCAGTCAGGCAAAGAGAATAAGATTTAGTATCCCTTTTATTAATCTTCTGCTGAATTTTACTAGCGCAAGGGAAAAGGTGATAACCTGAGCAGTGATTCAGGCTCCTGTTTGTTTTGCTGTCCAGTTAATCCTTGCATTATCTGAGGCAAGAAAAGCTTCAAAAAGATTAACGAGCCAAACTAAAACAAACCATGAGCCCTAACTTAAAACAGTCACATCTGTCAACAGGAGCAAGCACCACCTCACATCCTTTCAACATGGTTAACTTTGCTCCTGCTCCTTGGAGAGATGTTTTCTTACGCAGTCTTCAGTGTAAACTATACACCATCTTCGGTGGATGACTCTTAAGAGATACATTTCAGAGAAGGGGAGGAGAAACCATAAAGCTACCTACCACAATGGCTGTTTCTCAGTATTCTTTCGGGGGGCGGGGTTCCCCTGGAGCCTGTCTTCTCCCCTACAAACTTGCAGGGTCTGATTTTCAGACAAATAAAAATAGTGCAGAGAAGTGACAAAATCCCAAATTATTTCCTACAGTGTCCAACCAGAAATCAGAGGAAACTGCTACAGTTGACCCCATCACGCTATTTCACCAAGTGGCAAAATCTTTGATAAAATAACAATAACAAATCCATCCACTACTCCCATACTGAATTTTAGAAATGTTGCCTTTTAGGGGAAACAGCAGTCTGCATTTGTTCTGAACATACATGCAGATGACTTTTTTGTTGCTGGGAGTTTTTGCTATAGGACGGGGTAGGCAACCTCGGCTCTTTTATGACTCATGGACTTCAATTCCCAGAATTCCTAAGTCAGCATAGCTCAGGTTGGAAACCTCTCCCTTTCCCCTCAGCATGGCTGGCTCAGGAATTCTGGGAGTTGAAGTCCATGAGTCATAAAAAAGCCAAGGTTGCCTACCCCTGCTATAGGACTTAGATATGCTTGAAAAGTGCCATTACCATTGATCTGTGAAAAACTAATCTGAGTTTGGCTAAACTATGTAAGAAAGTGCTTAAGTAGAGTCTTACCTTTCTCTTCTGCCAGCAAGCAGTACTGCAGTTTTACATTCTTTTATTATATACTGCTCCTATTCCTCCCTCTTCTTCTTGTCATGCAATCCACATAATTCCCCTGGTTTGGTCCTTCCTCCCAAAGGCTCCAACATCACAGTATATTGAAACACATCAAGTTCGAACAACTTAAAAGTTGCAATGATGCTGCAGATTTTCCATCTGGGTCAGTCATGACATTTTGTCTATGGTCTAGATCAGACATGTCAAACACAAGGCCCGGGGGCCGGATCCGGCCCGCAAAGTGGTTTCATGTGGCCCGCGAAGCCATCCTGGAAACAGTGAGGGAATGGCCCCGACTGCCTTGGCCCTGGCCCAGAGACCCTCCTCCTGCCAGAGACCCCCATATCTGCCCCACTCCTGCCCAGGCCCCCATAGGCACCCTTGATGCAAACGATGTAGAGCTGGCCACGCCCACTCAGTAGGCCATACACACTCTAGCCACGCCACCCAAGCCACGCCCACCCTGACCATACCCACCCGGCCCCCTGAGGGCAACCGCAATGCTGATGCGGCCCTCAGTGACATTGAATTTGACACCCCTGGTCTAGATTGAAAAAAAGTAATGTAATCATGTAAGAGAAGAAAATGGAAAAGCAGGGATAGCAAGAAAGAATTTCTGGCAATTCTGCTTGCACAGAAATGCTACTGAGTCATACCTTATTGCAGTATAATTTCTGGAAGCTGTGTCAGGCCTGAAGAAAAAGAACGCATGTGATTAACTTACTAATTTATAATACAGATAAATTAAGTTTATTTAGACAATCTACCGTGAATAAATAAATCCATGATGCGATTTTAAAGCTGAAAAGTTAAACCTTAGCGTGATATAATTAAGAGGACAAGATATACGGAAGAAAACAACTCTGAGGGGTGCTTGAGCTACAAATATTTTTTTTATTTAAAACTCCTGTGTCAATTTCTCTACACTGGTAATATCAATATGTTTTCTGCTTCTGTGGTAGCTACTGCACTGTGGTAGCTCTTGGAAGGAAAACAGAAATGGAAAAGAGGAATAGGGCAAAAGCGAAGTAAAGTATTAGTATTTGCTGTAATTCAGCAGCAAACCCCTTGTTCAGACTGTGAACAAATTATGTCTGAAATAAATGGGAAGCTGCTGTCATAGGCAATCCCGATGAAATAGACTGATAATCTCATATTAGGAATAGGTATGTACTCTGTTATATATTGAGTATATATAAAGTTGTGTTAATCCCTGCTAAAGTGAAACTAACTTAACTCCAGCTGCTTGTGAAACTTAAATGAAACTAACTTTTAGATGACCCTGAGTGTTAACTCCAACTGTTTTGGACGGAAACTTCGAACATTCATATTTGGGCGGGTTTTTCAGGTATTGTGATTGGTTAAGGCCCTGTGGGCTCATAAGTATAAATTACAGGCAATTGCCTGCAGTTCTCCAGTTTTAGTTTGAGTCAATAAATAATGTTGTAACTATGCTGGTCTGCTCCTTGCTTACTGAAGCCCACTACTCAATATATTCTATCCCAAGGCTTTTCAACCAGTGGTATGGGTACCACCTGTGGTACATTGGCACCTGGCAGGTGGTACGTGACCATCCTAGAAAAGTAGTAGCAGGAGAGGAGAATGGCAGCACTGCACAAGACTGAGCGAGAGATGGCTGGAGCTGCAGGGCTGTCAGGGCTCAGTGGAAGCGCCAGGATCAGCCCCAGGCTCCAGATGGAGTTCGGCATTGATCCTGATGCTTCTGCTGAGCCCAGAAGAAGCGCCAATCAGCTGGAATGTTGCAGCATCTCCAGGGTCTTGTGATTTACATTCAGATGCATGGCAACTGATTCATATTTATGACGGTCACAGTGTCCCAGGGTCATGTGAAGTGACCAAAACCTGCTGCAACCATCCAGCAAGGGGGGGGGGAATAAAAACCAAACACCCCCACACCACCCCCACTGCCAATCCTCAACAGAAATGCTCACAACAATGAAAACCTCGGACAGGAGGAAGAGCGCCACCGGGCGGGCAGACAGGTGTCTTGCTCGGCTGTGGTTTGGGGGGCACTTTTTTCCAGTGCCATTGAAACTTCAAACAGTCACTAGGTGAACTGTTGTAAGTCGAGGACTACCTGTACGTCATCACTTTTTTCCTTTTGGGGGGCGGGGTCATCAAGTTTTGACACCTTGCTAAGCGACTGGTGGTACTCAGATGTTGCCATATCCTAAAAGTCAGGGGTGTCAAACTGCCAGCCCGCAGGCTGGAGCGTCGCGGAGAAACTGCGCCCATTCCATTGCCGGCAATGGTGAAAAGTTCTAATACATCGCACGTGACGTCGCGAGTTTGACATGTCTGCTAAAAGTGGTACAATGGGTGAAAAGTTGAAAATCCCTGTTCTATCCATTTCTCTGCAAGAAATCTAGGAATATCAGTCCACTTTTGAAGGTGTTCTCCCCGGATTATAGAGGCAGAATTTCCAATGCATCTTATATCAATCTGTATTGTTTATGAAACAAATGTTGACATCTCAGTGACTTTACACTAAAATACAGTAAAAACATCCCAAGATTATAAAGTTGAAACACAATGCTTAAAAATAATAATAATGCCCACATCTAAAGAATTTATTCTCCAAAGATTCTCTGGAAAAGTTCGTTCTTGCATAGCTTTTGGAAAGGCATCTACTGATCTCAGACCTCTCATCTCATGGATATGGATTGACTTTGGTTATATGTGCTTACCTGTGGTTAAATGAACTATAGTAAATTCAATAAATCCAATGTTCTAGAGTTGCGTGGCACATTGAACCATAAACCAAACAACAGCTGTGTTAGCTAATTTATTATTAAAACTATTCTGCAAATATGAAAGAGCCATTTCAGTTCAGTTAAGGCATTAGGCTAGAAACCAGGAAACTGAGTTCTTGTCCCATTTTAGATACAAAGCCAGTTGGATAAGTGTGGACCAGCCATTCTTTCTCAGCCCTGGGAAGCAGATCATGGCAAACCATTTCTGAACTCTTGTCAAGAAAACTAATCCAGGCAGTTACCACAAATTAACCCCGACAAACTCCCCACACACAAATACACACAAAAATTGCAAATATAGCTTTATTGTTTTATTCCAGCCCTGCTTGTATGCTTTTAATAGCAGTTTGCCACAAAGAACTGTAGCAGGTGAATTACTATCTGCCGAGATGCTGAAGGTCAGCTGCTGGTTAAATCTCCTTTAATGGAACGGCACTGATTTGCAGCCAAGCTCCTGGTGCAACTTAACCCCAGGTTGAATCCAGCAGTCGTGATGGCCCCCAAAACACACAAATAAAAGAAACCTGACCCCAGCAGCCTTTGATAACTTCCTGAGGGCAAACCAAGAGCACACAATACACCTGCTTCAAGGAAGACAGAATCTGGAGCTCAGAGCCATGTATGTACTCCTGGTATATTGGGAGGAGTTGCTGGGCAACAGCTACTGCGGAGGGTGCTGCACAGGTGGAGGAAAAGATGTCCTTGACCTCTGCAGATGTATTTAGAGAAGTTTCAATTTTCTTCTGGAGGATGCTGCATTGGCAAAGCCTTCACTATTAACGGCAGGTTCTAAGTGAGCTGGAGAGGCCACCTGTCAGTAGCAGATAGCAGGAGCCTCAAAATGGCCCCAATGAGTCAATAGGTCTTGTAGGAGGAGGAGGCTTAATGGAAAAGGGTCTATTAAAAAAAATTGCAGGGCAATGATAAATGATAAACTTTTGCTTAGTTTTGCCCTTTCAAAAGTTAAGATGGATCATGAGTTACTTCAAAGATGAGAGGGTATTTTGTGCAATGAAGCTACAAGTAGCAGTCCTCAGTTCTCCAACGGTTTCCTATACAGTAAAGTACAGGTAGACCTCAACTTACAATCATAATTAGACCCCAAGACGTATCTCAAAATTTAAATCCTAACATTTCTTCAAGCCTTCGTGGACCCCCTGTGATGACATAGCGGACCCCCAGCAGTCTGCAGACCACAGATTGCCAACCATGGGCAGTGGTAGGATTCAAATAGGTGAAGAACCGGTTCTCTTTGTGGATGCCACTTCCGGAAGTCCATTCTGGGCCCGGGCAACAAAAAATTAGCTACCGGTTCTGCCGAAGTAGTGCAAACTGGCTGAATCCCACCACTGACCACGGGTCTAAGAGATAAACTTAGGAGCTGCAACATGGTAACCTTTACAGAATCGGAAAAAGCGGGAATAATCTCAGCTGAGTCAGAATGCAGGTCATTAGTCTTCCCTTCTAAAGTGAAACGCCTCATATCTGCTTTTTTTTTTAAGTTTGTCTCTGTGTGTGTGTGTGTGTGTGTGTGTGTGTGTGTGTGTCTGTGTGTGTTAGCCAATGCATATTTAATGCAATTGTCTTCTTTATTCAGGCAGCTTTTCTTTTCTTTTTTCAATGTGCCTGTGTTCATCCTTTGTCTACCAGGGAGAAGAGTTTTCAAAAGGGAAGGGTGAAAAGTACATTGACTTGGTCAATTCTATAGTTGCTTCTATACAGTAAAGTACAGGTAGTCCTTAACGACCACAACTGAGCCCAAAATTTATGTTGATAAGTGAGACATTGTTAAGTGAATTTGCCCCATTTTACGACCTTTCTTGTCCAGTTGTTAAGTGAATCACTGAATTTGTTAAATGAATCTGGCTTCCTCATTGACTTTGCTTAGCAGAACGTTGCAAAAGTTGATCATATGACCCTGGGACATTGCAACTGTCATAAATATGAACTAGTGTCCAAATTTTGATCATAAGTATAAAAAAATGGTCATAAGTCACTTTTTTCAGTGCTGTCGTAACTTCAAACAGTCATTAAATGAACTGTTGTTGAGGACTACCTGTACTGTGGTAGCTATACCTATCCATTGTGTAACATCTCTAATACATAAAGCCAACAAAGAGTTTAAAGTCAACATATTTACTCAAGTTTAAAGGTTCTGAAAAGGGACGCAGTCGCTCAGTGGGTTAGGACACTGAGCTTGTCGATCAGAAGGTCGGCAGTTTGGCGGGTCGAATCCCGAGTACCGCATAACAGAGTGAGCGCCTGTTACTTGTCCCAGCTTCTGCCAACCTAGCAGTTCAAAAGCACTTAAAAATGCAAGTAGAAAAATAGGGACCACTACGGTGGGAAGGTAACAGCGTTCCATGCGCCTTTGGCATCTAGTCATGCCGGCCAGATGACCACGGAGACGTCCTCGGACAAGCGCTGGCTCTTTGGCTTTGAAATGGAGATGAGCACCGGCCCCTAGAGTTGGAAACAACTAGCACGCATATGCGGGGGAACCTTTACCTTTACCTTTAAAGGTTCTGAAATGAACTGGAGCTGACTGGAGATGTGACAATTAGGAAGGATAGTGTTTACTTCACATATAGACCATGAAATCCCATTATTTTTGAGAAATGCTTGGCTTTTTACACTTTATCAAGATTCAACTTCCATCAGCCCTAGCCAGTAAGGTCAGTTTGAGAGAAGATTAGAGTTGCCATTCAACAGCTTCTGGAAGGTTATGCTTTGTCACCCTGCCACAATGTGAAATAGATCTATTTGGCTGGTGGGGCCACAACCATCAAAGTCCTTCAGCACTAAAGAAGTTCTCTAATGTGAACCTTGTGTACTTTGAACGGCCATGCTGTGTAATCTTTTCCAAACAAACTGATGAAAAGAAACAATGAAGAAGCCATGTATTTTATCCCAAGTCCCTTGGACCTTGGGGATAGGGCCAGATTTATTTCAATGAAATAATTTCAAGCAACTATTTCAGGTTTCATTTGTTTCTAACAGTGATTGCATCTTGGACCCAACACAAAGTAGTGTCTTTGCAACTCCATATACAACAGATATATTTTGAAAAGTCTTCTGTGTGGCCTCACCATTCTGTATGATTAATCATTCAAGTCAACAATCAGATTGGTCATCCAAAAGTCAGTTTTCTTCCCCTTATAAATTTTAGACTTCTGAGGTAGGACTGTAAGAATTTCCACATCTTTAATATGCATGTGACACATGGATATTTGGGGACTTAAGTATTCCCAAGATTGCATCACAACTGAAGTTGATATCTCTGCTTTGTTACTACAGTGTTATGCTGCACATAAGATTCCAGCAATATTTCAGGCACACTTACTGCAAAGAGAATTCAGTTTTTCCTCCAGCGGGGTTACAGCTAAAAAACTAAAATCCTGTCACCACACATTCATATTTTTTTCACTTTGCAGCATCCAGTGGGTAAAAGAGGAACAGACACCACAGAGGTTTTAAGTAAATATATATAATCTCACACATAATACTTTTCAGCTAAGAGAATTCACACTTTACTGTCTCAAATGGCAGATTACCAAATGAGGTGATTCATCCCTACTGCATGGAAACATAAGCACTGGTTTTGCAAATTATGCCAATGAATCACACACACACATACATACAAGTGCTGGGACTAGTTTACTAGCAGTGTTATATTGCAACCCAAACCATGTTATTTAATGCAACAGTTCAAAGTTGCTTTATTGTCACTGTTCTATGATCCTACATATTGAAGCCTGAAGAACAGTCTCTATATCTGTTCTTCTGAAAACCGACCAGTCTAGGAAATGCTGGCTAAAAATTACTTCTGCTTCTGTTGTCAGTTGTAGGGTAAAGGGAGGGAAGTTAAAACCCAAATGATTGCGAAACAGCCTTGATGGTCAGGATTCTGTGTTTTTTATGTTGCAGAAGTTTCGTTATTAGGCATTCCTCCCAAAAGAGATTAACAGAAGAAAACACACAATAAGCCTCCTACCATTCTACCCAATCCTCTTCTCTTCCTTTAGCACTTTCCCAGAAAGTTCAGAAAAATCTCCACTCTCTGGAATTAATGGGAGTTGTCCATGCCTGTATTGTGTGGATACATCTAGATCAGGTGTATCCAACCTTTTGGCTTGCCTGGGTCGCATTGAGTGAAGAGGAATTGTCTTGGGCTGCATATAAAATAATATAAAATATAGTTAATGTATATAAATAACAAACTTCCTTTATTTTGGGAGAGGTGTGGCGATCTTGTAGGGCCACAGTACTAGCTGTCCAGGATCGCATGCAGCCTGGGACTCCCAGGATGGACACACCTGATCCAAGTGCAATTTTTATCCTTTGCATCCAACGTGCATTAAATGAAGATGGAGAGGATTATAGTTTAAAAGGAAATTGGGCTGCAAGTTTAGACTGGATTTGAATTAAATCATATCTCTATATTTCTACCGCCTTTTTGTCTTGACACTTATGAAATATACCTATGCATGCCCTGTACATACATAAAGCATAGTATTGTACACATTGTAAATGTGGAAGCCTCTAGGTTGTTTGTAGAAGATTCTGTGTATAATATCAACATTAATTAACAAGGTCTGTCTATTTAAATATGCATCCACAAACTTGAAGAAAATGGTTGTTAATAACAGACATGACTGCATTTTTGGCTGCATAACCCAAATACATAAAACATTCACTTCTATCTACAAAAGATAACAAACCCATTGGTATTTACAGTCTGCTTCCAATTGTTGATCATTGAATCATGACATTTTTTTACCATTAATTCTAGATTACAAATAATAGAATAGGATGACCAAATGAGTCTCTGATGTATCAATATATAAGAGTAATGGCATGTATCCTGCCATAAATCCTCAGATAAAAACACTGAACCTGTACAATTCTCTAGATGTGGCCAGATTTGCTCCTTCAATCTTCTCCTTCAGGTTGGCTTTGACTTCATGGATATATCCATGAAATTAGTTTGCCATTTTTGACTTCATCAAGATTTATAAACCAAGGACTTCCCTTCCTTCTAAATGTCCTGTACTGTGCACCCTTATCCTGTCTTCTGAGGCCTTTCACAGATCTAAATGTCCACCAAAAGAATGCCTCTAAATTAAAAAACGATGTCTGATGGGATCTCAAATATAGGCATGTGATCTCTAAAGCAGGACTCCTGTAGGTTCCACATAATTATTCAGCACACACATAGGCAGTATGGGTGGCTATTTGCCTCTATGGTTCCTCTTGAACTTCCCGCGTTCCTGCCACTGCTTGTGCCCCATCCACCACAATTATTCTCCTCATATGCCTTTATCTCCCACACATTCAAGGTCCCAGCCACCACCTAGGCAGCTGGTTGGTTAAGAGGTACAGAGCATCCTGGGGAAGAGGATATAGAAAAAGGAGAGGAGACGAGAGGAAAGGAGATCCACCATACATCTCCGATAGCCCATCAAAGTTTGATAGGCTTTTAAATGTTTGTAATATTGCTTTGGGAAGTAGTTATGTGAGTTCGGATACTCCTTTGTTTCATTGTTTCCATCACAATTACATTCCCCATTGCTCATAGTTCTCTTTTTTTGAGTTATGGGGGAATTGTGTGTGCTTTCTCTCTTTGCATAAATGTACTCTTACATGTCCATGCATGAGTATGCACAGATGTGCCTATGTGCACAATATATCTTTGTTATACTGCAAGAATATAAACCTGTGTGTGTGTTTGCAGAATGTAGGCCTTGGGGACAGAAACACTGCCTATCTTTTCCATAGTTTTCCTTATTCCAAAAAATAGAAGGGCCCAGGATTAAAACTAAATGTAAACCTAAGATAAAGGTAAAGGTTCCTCCCGTACATGCATGCTAGTCGTTTCCAACTCTAGGGGCCGGTGCTCATCTCTATTTCAAAGCCGAAGAGCCAGCACTTGTCCGAGGACATCTCCGTGGTCATGTGGCCGGCATGACTAGACGCCAAAGGTGCACAGAATGCTGTTACCTTCCCACCGTAGTGGTCCCTAATTTTTCTACTTGCATTTTTAAGTGCTTTCGAACTGCTAGGTTGGCAGAAGCTGGGATGAGTAACAGGCACTCACTCTGTTACGCGGCACTCGGGATTCGACCCACCAAACTGCTGACCTTCTGATCGACAAGCTCAGCGTCTTAACCCAGTGAGCCACCGTGTCCCTTAAATGTAAACTTAATTACATATAAACTTAATTAGTTCACTTCTGTCCTGTTTGGTTGCTGTGCCAAACTAATAGATCAGTCTAGGAAATCAACTCGACAGAAAGACTAAAACTACTTTTAAAACAGAAAAAATGAGCTTAGGATTTCTGGTTTTGATGACTAGACAGGACAGATTACAGTATAGAAAGACGAGGGTTGTAACCTTAGAGAAAGAAGTAGATTTATAATTGTACATTAGCTGCTATAAAGAAGGTTGAAAATCACTTCTTTATATCTTTTTCATTTCGTTTCTTTTCTATTTTTCTTTTCTCTCTCCTTTTTTTTTACTTTCAGCTCTTTTCTGTTTTCTTTTTTTCCTCTTCTTTTTATTTTATATTAGTTTCTAATAACTTTCTATTTCCTATCACTACAGTGCAGCAGCTTATTTCTTTCATTCTCTTTCGTTCCTTGTTATAAATGGACTTCATAAATTTCATTCACTACTTCAAGTTGTGAAATAGTGGCTGAAGGTGGTGAGGGAAAGACAGAGCAACATCTTAAGAAGATCTTTTTCCTCATTGGCTAGCAGTAGGTTCTCAAGGCTGTTCCTTTTCTCACCACCCATCCACATGCCCGGCTTCCTCAAGATGCCTTGTGACCCAGACCCAGACAATCTAAGCCAGGGGTCCCCAACCTGTGGGCCATGGCCCAGTAGAGGGGTTTGCAACTGGGCCATGGAAATGGCTGGCAAGCGTCTGCGCACGCACCCTCACTTGTGTGAATAGCAGGCAAGTGCATGCTCGCTCGCTCGCTCCATTTGCGTGAGCGGCAGGCATGCGTGCACACCACTCGCGCAAATGGAACCGCCCACGCGCGCTTACCAGCCACTTGTGCAAACCATTCCCTACTCCCTGCCGGTCTGCAAAGCTGGAAACGTTAGGGAACTCTGATCTAAGCTGCTGTTCTGACCCATTCAGTCAGAACAGAAAGGACTGCACAGAAAGAAAGAAAAAACAGTTTCATCCGCTGTCTCCTGAGTTGCTGCCCTTCTGCAAGGATACCAATTCTGCAGACCTTGTTCCAGAGGCACAGCAAGAAGAACACTGCAAAGATAGCATCTCCCATCAATATACTTTCCTCCCTTCTCAAGGTTTGGAGGAAAACATTGTAACAGGCATTATTGCTTGTATCTTCTGCTTTTATAGGATTGGCCGTAGCAGACAGGTTCTGTTGGAGAGGATGACTTTGATGAAGCCATTCTTATTACCAGCGGTAAAATTTGTTTCTCTCTCTCTCTCTCTCTCTCTCTCTCTCTCTCTCTCTCTCTCTCT
>JAKJMR010000180.1:2524160-2628045 GCA_024449315.1 Daboia siamensis
TCTCTCTCTCTCTCTCTCTCTCTCTCTCTCTCTCTCTCTCTCTCTCTCTCTCTCTCTCTGCCATTATCCAGCTAGGAAAGAAGATAGTTGGCAACTCAGCTCCCATCTTGTTCACATCAACACTGACAGAAATCTTATGTTGTATAATACAGGAGTTCCTGATTTCTGCCCCTTCTGATATGTTTGGTTTGTCTCTTAGTTTACTAACCCAAGTTTTGGGTATTATAATTTGATAAATAATTCTTGCTGCAGTGCTTTAAATAGCACCCATTCTGATTCTTGCTTTTTTGCAAAGATTTTATTGCAAAAGTCCCGTCACTGTTTTATTTTCAATTTGAGAGGTCTGCTGATGTTTATATATGAGTTGTGAGACAACAGCTTTTCTACTCTTGCAACATTATTACATGTTTATTTCTTCTCCTTATGCAAGAACATATGTACTTTTTGCTGAAATCAATTGAGGGAAATCAATAAGAAGAGAGCATTTCAGAGCAGACTGGGTGTCTCATTTGAACGATGACAGCTATAGTTCTCCCTCAAAGCAGCAGAAGGAACCAATTAAAAGAAAAATCACCCAAACAGAGATAGGTGGTGGTGGTGGGAAATATGAGAGATAGGATGTTCCTTTTTAGGTATTTATTTAATGTTACAATTCTAGAATACCTTTTCATTGGTCAGATTTTCTTCTTGCCCTTCCCTCTTCAAAAATGAAAGATTCTCAGGTTTTAGCAGTGTGTTTCAGCTGGGCCTATGTTAATTCTAAATGGAATTGATTGATGTTACTGCTGTGTTTGTTGTTGTTGTTGTCGTGTAAGTTTGTTTTTTTTTAGATAGCATAGTTCTTTTTGTTTCCTGCACTGCACTTTTTTATTCTGCATACCAGGGTAAAAAAAGCATGCTATACATTTACATCCAGAAGCTCTGTGGCATTATATCTAGTGGAGAAGCTAACAAAGCAACGTTTTTTCTTTTGCTTGCTTGCTTGCTTTCGTTTTTTGTTTAGCCTCAACAGTATCCTACTAGCACGGAATGAATATTTGGGAGGTACTTCAGTATGCCTGTGTTAGCAACCAGCTTCTAACATCACAATGAGCTGATAAAAAATGCTTGCATTTCCCTGTAGTGGAATAACACCTGCTGCGACGCTGTTCAGCTGGAGACTCCAAGGCAAAGATGTCAGTCAGCAAGGAGCTGAAGATGTCACCCTTGTAAATCCTTTGAGGGGACATGCGTCACGCTCTGCTACCAGATGCAGGCAAGCCTATCCTTCCGGTGGCTTCCCCTCAGCAAGATTGCATCAACCCCTGAGCCCCAGCCTAGGAGTGTGAATCCCCCAGGGGGGGGTGGAATCTGGTGTCCTGTTGGGTAACCTGACAGACTCTGGAGCTTCTCTCTTCCCTGTGTCTGTAATCAGCTCATTCCTGGGACTCGGGGGACTTTTACCCAGAAGGAGAAGGCAGGTTGACTCCATCAGGTTGGCTCAGCACAGACTTGGCTTTCTATCTAGTGAAGTCAGTCATTAGGATGCCTGGAGATAGATGCTTTGCAAGGGGTGGTATCTGCCATTCGCCTTTTCCTCGCTTCCTTGTGGCTGTGTGTTGTCACAATGACAAACGAGAAAGGGGGAGGGGGAGAAGCAGTTCTTTACTGACCAAGTGTGCTTTGGGCCCCTCAGGGGGGTTCACAAAATACTGCAAAGCAGCAGCTGATAAAATGGATGCAAATTTAATTAGGGAAATTTAATTTAGAGGAAAAGCAGGGGATGACTTTGCCAAAGCCATATGGGGAAGCAGTGGTGTTCCTATAGAGGGGGAAAGAAAAACTTAATTTACAGAATGAACTCATGGGTCTTCATCATTCTGTAGCCACCCAGGAAGTGGCCCTGATTAATTTTATACACAGCATGGCAGGCACAGGTATAAGGACAGACAACTGGGTATTTCTGCAAAAACCAAATCTAGGAAAGGAGGGTAGGGAAGCAGGCAGCATGCTTGTTTTAAGATGGTTCTATAAAGCTATGAGAGAGCCATTTCAGAATTTACCCTAGTCTGCTAATTGATGGATACTTTGCTAATGGCTTCAGAAGTGACTGAGAAAAATGGTTAAGATGCAGGCTTGGTTTATTAGGATTTCAAGCAATTAATATTTGGGACAACCATATAGAATAACTTCCTTGATGCAAGAGAATTGCACTTTCTTTTCATAAACCTACATTTTAGCTAATGTTCTTAAAATTAGCGCATGATAAATACTTGATGGTTTCAGTATTTCAAAACATATAATTTCAGTTTTAAATTACAGATCAATAACTGTAACCAAACAAGATTAAATATAGGACGTGATTGCATTTCTCCTTCAACTTCCCTAACTATCTTTATGAATTATTTTTCATGTGTAAAAGAAAAAGAAGAGTCAAAGAAAAGTAAAGATAGGATTAGATTGTACTTGCTTTGGGGCAGTTTGATATTTACTCACAAAATATTGTTTCCATTATTTTATGAAACTGAAGTTTTTCCTAGAAGATTCCTTTCCTGCAAAAGCTTTCCTGATCTTTTAGCTCACTCCGTTTCCAATAATTGATCCTAAGAATTCCTAAAAACCTTAGGAATATTTTCCTCCATAAGTGAGAATGCTTGCAGTCGCAGACGAGTGAAAGTGGGAAAAACCCTTGAGATCATCTAATTGTAAGAGTTTTCAGTAACATCTGGTATCTGTTCTATGGAATCACATGTTTTTTGTCATGTTCTAAAAATGGGGCAATCTTTACTGTAAAAAACATGATGACAACACGTTGAGAAGAAAATTATTTATGATACTGTGACTAAGTAAAATTGATAAAATATTTTAATAGAATTGTACAATACTATAGCTGAAACCAGTTATATAGCCACTGGGCCCAATTCCCTGCTCTGTACTAGGAACTGAAGTTAAAACATCCCCAATAACTTCACCTGAACACATCTGGAAAAGAGATGCTCATCACTATCTCCCTTAATAGTAGGGATTTCCTAATTTTCAACTGGAATCTGCTTTTTAAAAAAACAAAAGTTACTTCTGCATTTCCCACCACCACCACCATTTTTAAATCCTATGTCAAAATGAACAGTTTCAGTAAAAAAAAAAAACTACAGACTTTTAGAAAGATTTCTCTCAATATTATTATTAATAATAATAATAAGTTGGAAGGGACCTTGGAGGTCATCTAATCCAACCCCCTGCTCAGGCAGGAAACCCTATACCATTTCAGGCAAATGGCTGTCCAGTCTCTTCTTAAAAACCTCCAGTGTTGGAGCATTCACCACTTCTGGAGGCAGGTTGTTCCACTGGTTAATTGTTCTAACTGTCAGGAAGTTTCTCCTTAGTTCTAGGTTGCTTCTCTCCTTGACTAGTTTCCATCCGTTGCTTCTTGTCCTGCCTTCAGGTGCTTTGGAGAATAGCTTGACTCCCTCTTCTTTGTGGCAGCCCCTGAGATATTGGAACACTGCTATCATGTCACCCCTCACTCTTCTCTTCGTTAAACTACACATACCCAATTCCAGCAACCGTTCCCTATATGTTTTAGCCTTCAGTCCCACAATTATCTTTGTTGCTCTTCTCTGTACTCTTTCTAGAGTCTCGACATCTTTTTTACATCGTGGTGACCAAAACTGGATGCAGTATTCCAGGTGTGGCCTTACCAAGGCATTGTAAAGTGGTATTAGTACTTCATGTGATCTTGATTCTATCCCTCTGTTAATGCAGTCTAGCACTGTGTTGGCTTTTTTGGCAGCTGCAGCACACTGCTGGCTTATATTGAAGTGATTGTCTACTAGGACTCCGAGATCCCTCTCACAGTTACTACTACTGAGCAAGGTATTATTGCATTACTGCGTCTCCCCCAGTTGAGTCTCACCAAAAATCATCCACAAAGGTAATAAATACTATCGCTGTGCCACATCCAAAACTGAAATCTACTGGAATAGGTTCAGGCAATCCATTTGCCACAGAGCCCTCTGCAACTGCAACTATCCAGAAAGGGAACATTAGAGACCAGTCAATAATTGTCCAGATATTTGAACTGGATGATGGCTTCTTGAGGACAGGGTGTGCCACCACATACTTCAGGGAGGGTGACAGCACCCCCTCACTATCTATCCCCCGTAACCTCCCTGGAGCTCTCTTCAACCAGGAAGGGCAAGAGTCGAATGACAGATTCCTTCCCGTTCTTCAGAACCAATAGAATTAAACTAAATAGCCTTGCAAAATAAAGGCTCACTTACTTCCTCAGAATTTGCCCAGCCCAAGTCTAATGTAAGCAAGCTTTAGTAAACTTGTTTTAGAGGTGTCTAGTCATGCCAGCCACATGACCACGGAGACGTCCTCGGACAAATGCTGGCTCTTCGGCTTTGAAACGGAGATGAGCACCGGCCCCTAGAGTCGGTAACGACTAGCACGCATGTGCGGGGGAACCTTTACCTTACCTAGATAATTCTTTACAACTTCCCAATAGAATTTACCTTCCATTTTAGTTTATTTTATATACTAGTTGCCAGTATCATTTTCCACTCTAGAAAAAAAATATTAAAAAAGAATCTTACTGCTCAATTCCAAGAAAGAAATTATTAATATCTTATTGATACTCATGTTGAATTTCAACTCTTGTAAGCCAGGAGTGTCAAACTCAATTTCATTGAGGGCCGCATCAGCATTGCGGTTGCCCTCATGGGGCCAGGTGGGTATGGCCAGGGTGGGTGTGGCCTACTGGGTGGGCATGGCTAGAGTGCGTATGGCCTACTGGGTGGGCGTGGCCAGCTCTACATCGTTTGCATCAAGGGTGCCTATGGAGGTTTGGGCAGGAATGGGACAGATCTGAGGGTCTCTGGCAGAAGGATGGTCTCTGGGCCAGGGCCAAGGCAGTGGGGGCCGTTCCCTCACTATTTCCAGGATGGCTTCGCAGGCCACATGAAGCCACTTTGCAGGCCGGATCTGGCCTCCAGGCCTTGTGTTTGACGTGCCTGTTCTAAGCAGACCTATGTTGTGTAGCATTCTAATAGCGTCCACTTTCACTTTCGGTTCATTTTACCCTAGCTGTGTGAATAATCTAAACTAGTTATTAGAGATTATTCATACAGCTGGGCACTGGTATCCTACACTTAAAAATAAAGACTTAAACTGAATGTGAAACTGCAGTGGAATGCAATTAACTGATCAAATAACAAAGCATATGCATCTTGAGGGGAAACCACGAGTTTTATCTCCTACATTTCTCAATCTTCAGATAATCAATACAATTCTTATCATAGGGACATGCCCAAGTAAAATGAGTCATGAATTATAACTGGACTGATTTCTTGACATATACCATATGTTAAAGTTACGTAACTGAAATGTACAAGTTTCCTTCTCTGTCTTTATTGTATGTGATACAATACTTTCCAGTGTTTTGCAAATATTAACCGTGCCTTAGACAAGAAGGCACACAGTATTGGATAAAATCAATCTATTGATCATTTTTATGTGACTTGAGGTAAAGCCCCTAACAAGCAGGGCTGCTGTTGTGCAGCTATTTTCACTTAATGGTTTTTCTTTTGGGAGGAAAAGAAACTTACAGAAACTCTATAGCAGACATGTCAAACACAGAAAACAGAGTGAGTTAGTTAATTATTGTGAGTGTGTTTTTTAACCTCTTCTATAGCAAAAATACGAACAACCGTGATTTGTACACAAAAATGTATTTTCTGTATCTCTTGGTTGCCCTCTATTGTTTGTCCAGATTTTTTCTGCAGACCACACATCTGGCAACCCTATGGAACATATGCATCACTTGCTGTCATTAAAGCATTCTTGAATGGAAACAATACAAATTTTTGTAAACAATTTTTTGGCTTCTTGTATTTTGGCTGATGTTACAAATTTAAAACAGAAGGCTTTTATTAAGTATACAGATGGTAACCATCAGCTAACTAGTGTTTTACTTGTAAGTTTGAAAACACAAATTTTACAACAGTAAATGTTGATATCCCAAAAAGATTGATACTTTATAAGATGTCCAGAAATGAACCAAATGTAAGAACCAGCAGTAAGATGGCCAAACATGTTGATGATGATGATGATGATGATGATGATGATGATGATGATGATGATGGTGATGGTGATGATATGGCATTGTTACATTAGCCAGGAGACCACAATGCTAATGCAGAATAGTAGTTTGGCTGCCAGTTTACCAGCTCTGTTATAGAACACACTCGTGTGCTTCACAAGATGCAGCACAGGAGGTGAGTTGATTTCACACCAGAAAGAAAGATGAGTGGCTCTTCCTTCAGCATCATCCAGGAGTCCCCTCCCTTCCCCAGAGCTACCTCATAAACAGGTGCCATAACTGGAAGGTTGAAAGCCAGCAGGAATCTGACTGCCTGCACAGAACACCAAATCATCTCCCTACCAAAGTGGTATCTATTTGTCTACTTGCATAGAACATGCTTTTGAACTGTTAGGTGGACAGAAGCTGAGGTAAGCGACAGGAACTCACCTTGCCATATAGTGCTAGCAATCGAACCACTGGAGCAAAGACCATCTCCAGTGTCATTAAGCCCCACTGAGCCACCGCAGCTACCGCCCAGTCTGTTGATGTGATGCCAAATTATATAAATAGTGAAAACTGCTGAGGACACTGAGCAGATAGAATCAGTTCTAACAAACTTGAAAAGCAAGCATTAATACTATGAAGGAACTATAACATGAAGAGTAAATTATGCATGCTAGAGGAAAAAAATAATAACAACCATACACAATAGTAATCCAATTTTTTAAAAAAAAAATTAAGCAAGCCATTTTGATTTGGTTCACACATGTTAAATCAATCCTCTATGAAACATTAAATACAGTTTTGCGTCACCAAAAGACTGATCAAGAAATCAATTTGAACTTTCCTCTCAATACAGAAATTCAATTGTAACTCTATGACAGATGGCTTTGCTTGAATTACAGCTGTTAAAAGTTTGTTAATCACTTGTTTCACTGCTAAACAGACATGACTATTGGGAAATTCTTCCTGATATCAGCCTTACTCAGTACACACAAACAGGCACACACACACACACACACACACACACACACACACACACAAAAATACACCAAGCTAAAAGGAAAGAAAACTAATACATTCTACAGATGCAAGGAGAGACAGCTAGTACATGGAGACACAAGTCTGGGCAACCCAAGAGAATATATCCAAACAATGGTCAGACTAGGGAGCAGTAACAAACAGAAGTCATGTTATCTGCCAAGGAATTTCTTCAGGGTAGAATGAAAGTCACTCACGACTACCTGTTAAGAGAGCAGTGAAGGAGCATATAATATAACACATACTTTACTGAGCATCCCTACTGGAACACATATGCTGGTAACAGTATGGACCAGTTATAAATCAGTTTTTTCAGTGGTGTTGTAACTTTGAAGAGTCATTAAGCAAATGATCATAAGTCAAGGACTACCTGTAATACAGAGGAGTGATGAGTAGAAACAGGGCCTGGATGAATGAGTTAATATTACACATAAAAAATAGTAGGGCTAGAATGCATCCCTCCTTCATCCTTCTCTGAGTAATGATAGTGCACTAGATAAATGTCCCCAGGGGGAATATCTGATGTTCAAAGTGATGTTAGGATGGAGGGACTCAATAAGGATGATACTGTTCAGGATCCACTTAGATTTTCCCACAGCCTCTTCCTTGGAATTAAATTGAAAGCTGTTTAAAATTCACATGGCTTAAAAAGAGAACCTTTGGACCAAGAAGCATACTTCTTGGCTAAACAGTGGAAGAACCGACAAGAGTCTATCAAGAGTTGCACCATGCTTCATCCTCAGAAAGGATGTTTTCACTTTCAACCCAGTCCAATAGTTTTATGTGGGGATATTTAGCTTATAGTTTGCTGATTGTACTAAGCAAACTGACAGATCTATAATTAGTAGGGTCTAGGGCAGGGTAGGCAAACTCAGCTCTTTTATGACTCATGGACTTCAATTCCCAGAATTCCTAGCTGACTCAGGAATTCTGGCACTTGAAGTCCATGAGTCATAAAAGAGCCGAGGTTGCCTACCCCTGGTCTAGGGTCTAGCTCAGGGGTGTCAAACTCAATTTCATTGAGGGCCACATCAGCATTGTGGTTTCCCTCAGGGGGCCAGGTGGGTGTTGCCAGGGTGGGCATGGCCTACTGGGTGGGCGTGGCTGGAGTGCGTGTGGCCTACTGGGTGGGCATGGCCAGCTCTACATCATTCGTGTCAAGGGTACCTATGGGGGTCTGGGCAGGAGTGGGACAGATCTGAGGGTTTCTGGCAGAAGGAGATGGGACAGGGACAAGTGCCAAGGCATGGTCCCCTGGAGGAGCCTCACTGTTCCTCTCAGGACATGTGGGGGAGGGGGGCTGGATAGTGGTCCAGAGGTCAAATGCCCAGCCAAGCCCTCAAGCACCCGTGGCACTAAGCCCAGCCCCACTTCCCCAAGGGGGCGCCCAGCTGCACTTACCTACTCAAGGCTGCTGCTGCTGTGCTTGCTCTCCTTAGCCAGGCTGCCCATGATGGGTACGAGGTCCCTCTCCATTTAAGGAGACCTGGCTTTGTATCCAAAGCTTTCTTAGCAATAGGATGGGAGACACCCTAGGATAGGCCGGGAGGAGGGGGCAAGGGGATGGTGAAAGGGCAACAGGGAAGGACTTCCCTCAGACCTGCTGCCCAGCCCCTAGCCTGCCCGAAGTAGGCAGGGCCATGTGCTGGCCACTTCCAGGCAATGGTGCATTTCTTCATTCCTCACAAATGGTGATACCTCCCCAGCACGCGCCCAGGGGGTGGGGCCAACACAGCAGGGGCTGGTCCCTTGCTGTTTCCAGATGGCCTTGTGGAGCTAAGACTGAATGCGTTTCAGCATAGATGGCCACCACGAAATTGTACATTGGCTCCCAGCCGGCCTGGGCCAGGGCCAAGGCAGTGGGGGCCATTCCCTCACTGTTTCCAGGATGGGTTCGCGGGCCACATGAAACCACTTTGCGGGCCATCCGGCCCCTGGGCCTTGTGTTTGTCATGTCTGGTCTAGCTGCTAGACTAGGACTCCAAGGTTCCTTTCAGAGTTACTGTTTTTGAGCCAGGTCTCACCTAATCTGTACTTGTACCTTTGTTTTTTTCCTCCCTAAATGTAAAACTTTACTTTTTCTTCACATTGAAACTCATTTTATTGGATAATCTCCTCCTGGAATTTTTTAGGTTTTAGTTGGGAAATAAGTTCCTTGCCCTTTGATGTGGACATAGGAGGCTAGTCAGGAAGAGTAAGTCACAGCTGGATTGTCTAATGATTCCATTGTGGAAATACTCTGGAAATAATCCCAATATAACTATTTGGATATTGCAGAAGAGCAGGCTGCTTAGAAAAATTGCAGGCACCTGTGCTGTTTTCCCCTCCCCCTCCCCAGAGTTGTCTATAAAAGCTGCAATCTTGAAACAGGTGGGGAGGAGATGTGTGTTTTGGAAGCTCTGCAACCAACAACAAATAGAAAGCAGCCAAATAAACAGGATTTTTCTCTTTCACAGAGGCTGAATGTTCCAAAAGAAAAAGAATAGGCATAGCAAAGCATTACACAAAATGAGAAGATGCAAGCACTTTATAGACTGTCCATTAATAAATAAGAAGAAAAGTAGAAGAAATCCCAGAGAAGAATTAAGGATAGACCAGTGGAAGAAGAGGAAGAAAATGTTCTATGCTGCTAAAAGTAATGGTAGAAAAGTAATTATATAGTAGCAATAGTAGTAGAAAGAATATAGGGTAAGACAACACAAACATATTATTTAATTTTTGTGTCTTGATTTTTTTTTCTTTCAAAATGAATTTTCCCCCATTCTTATAGAGAGGTTTAAAAAATTCAGGGTCCAGGGTCCACTGCTTTCGTGGATCTTTTGTACATGGGTCAATTGAATTAGGTACAGTCTAAAACAGAACCTATGACAGATGCTCAGCAGATAGGACCAAAATCCTATAATTAAGAGTTCTTAACTAAATGCCAGAACCAAGATGGATTCTTGAATGTAGCAGTTGCTAAGATCATTAAGTGCTTGAGAGAAGTTACCTCAGTGGAAAATAGAAATAAAATGAGCCAAGCTGGGGAAGAGTGGGAAAACATTTCCCTGGAAGAACAGTACACAAAAGGTGCAGCTGTCACCATTTGAATTTCTGAGTCCTTCAGAGAAGCAATTTAAAGATTATCTGTGCCAGTCCTCAAGCCTGTTGTCTCAAAACACTGAGAACTAGAAACAAAAACTACTTCCCCACTTGGAGTTGCCAGAGACCTTTCAGTAACAGAAATCCCCTCATCTTCACTTTGTGCACAAGGAAATAAACTGCATTTTCATGCATGCCATTCCACATCCTTATATCTGGTTATATGTAATAGAATCCCAGAAGTTCCTGCAAGGGAAAGCTGAGAAGATGTCAAGTCATCATTTCCTTGAAAGATGCCGGGAACCAAAATGTGACCCAAATGAGGAACTAAACTGATCCCAAGTGCTAAAAGTAAGAGAAAATGAGTTTGTGTAGTTTCAAATAAGGCACAGCTGAGTCAGAAGTAAATCAGTTCAGCTCTCAAGTATAGCTGATGTCAGAAGATCACAGGCCCCTGAGCAGCTTTCATTGTGAAGTTGCAGAAATCTTGTGTGAGAATGCCCAGGGCACTATTCTTAAGAAAAGAGGAATGTTGCAAAACATTTAAACAACTTAATAACATTATGAATATTATACTTTTGGGGGGAGAAAAAGTAGAAAGAGAGAGAGAGAGAGAGAGAGAGAGAGAGAGAGAGAGAGAGAGAGACTTTATGTGGTATGGAATAAAACAGAGGGAATTATAAAACCATAAACCTGAGTAGGTGGAAGGGATCACGACAAGATGGCAGGTGCAGCAATGAAATGTATATGTATGTATATGTCCATGCACTGCAAAACAGGTGGGGATTCGATTGTGCTGCCATGACTGTGTATCAAAAAAAATTCTACTTATCCCTGCAGATACCAGGGATATGTGCTTTATATGTAGAATGGCTGAGAGACAATCCCAGATGTTATCCTATAGTGATAAGGCAGACCAATCAAGCAATGTTGACAACACTAGCCTAGACAGTACAATAGCTTGCCTCCATATAGGATACTTTTTAATTTTGTCTTCTATGTTCTTAATATAGAAAAGAAAAATTTCACTTGAAAGTTCTGCTGATTGTACTTCCTATGGAAATCCTTTTTCCAGTTCCTATTATTGCTAACAGATCTGACACTGGAAATTTTCATAATGAGTTATATCTAATTTCTACACAGGATACTTTGGATTCTGTTTCATTGGGCTGCTTTTTATTGCTGTGGGATTTTGTTGTGTAAATAGGGGACCCGGAGAAATAAAACTCAGTAAAATAATGGCAGGTGGCTTAAAAACCAGTGAAAACTTTTAGAGCTACTATTAATCTATTCTGGTAAATTATACAAGAATTTTATATCGTCTCCACAGTAACTAAATAATCTACAGAAACAAATGATTTGTTGATATGTGTCAAATGAGTGTCTTAAGTTTATTGATGACTGAGTGGATAGATTTGGCAGCTGTTACTGTGGATGAGGGTGGCAATATAGACTTGTTGACTATGTGCTGTCCTGGATTTCAAGACCTGAACCAACACCAGTGCCAAGAAAGAAGAATGGAGACAGCGTAGTTGTGCCCAGGTCCTGTTCTGTGCTGGTGGGATGTGAACACCTATCTGTTTGGCTATAGGGAAAGGTTGGGATTTCATTTGTGTACCGTCAGCCCTTCTACCTGGAAAGAACCCTTTCTGAGCCATTTTGACCTTGGTGTTATTCTGATTATTTGTACCAGGGAATTTCATCTACCATTCCTTGACAGTTGAGGTCTGTCAGGACTAAAGACTTCATGGGCTCCATGGCTCTGTCCCAATTAATCAGACTCAACCTGCATAGATGGACCCATTTGTTTCAGAGTAGCAGCTGCTGATTTGGAAATGAAGGACACTGTTCTGAATCCTTTGTAATATTGGATCATTTCTTACCCCAGTTGAGGTTTGTTACTATGGAAGATCTATTAGATCTATCCCAGACCCATTATGGAGCCAGAAGTCTTCAGTAGGCCCTGATCTTCCAAGCACTCTGGCAGACTATTCCATTGACCATTTGGTCAAATGTTGACCAGGTCATGATGCAATTGCTCCCACCACATTTTTCCTGGTTTATCAAGTAACATTGGGAGATGAAGCATCTAAAGAAATGACTGCAAACTGAAGGAGGAAGACTAAAAGTGAACTTGACTGAATACTTGAAAGAGTTGACTTTTAAGCCTACATCATGAAGATAAAATCAGCAAAGTGATTACAGTTCTCCATTCTCACTGTGTCGGTGGAATACTATCCCATGTATCATTATCCAGCAGCCCTGTTTAAGATCACTGAATCTTGCTAGCAGGAAGAATTGCCATCTGGTTTCTGTGATGCATTTGTACAACATTAATGAAGTAGTTCAAATTCACCACATAGCTGACCATCCATTGTTGGTATCTTAAGTAGAAAGTGCAACATTCTGTTTCTGGGACTAATTCCAGCTTATGGATTCTGATGAAATGGCTAGGAAGCTTCCATCATGAACTGGTACAGCTGTAGTTTTGATCCATGCTCTTCTTGACTCCTTCAGGTAGTAAGGTATGTATAAGAACCTAGGTCAAGGAGCTTGTAAGCGTCACTTAATGGAAAGGGGTTGTCCTTATTGTCCTCATTGCCTTTAAAGTGTGCTGCTATGCTGCATTCAGAGTCATATACAAATGAATTGTATAACACTATTGATTACTGGTGCCTTTACTGCACCTAAGTTGGTACTAATCTAAGTGGCATGCAACAGCGTTATTATTCTGTCTCCAATCTTTCCTTTTGCTGAGATGGTGACTGAGAGATACAGCTACAGAGGCCTTAGAGGAAGCAGATTGGATCTTTTCTGTCAGAGTTCAACTCCAGGTTTGAGACTAAAATGGTGTTGGTCATTTTGGTGGGTGACCTTTGTAAGGAACTGGATCAGATGAGTGCATCTCTCAAGGTTTTACTTGACTTGTTGGTGGAATTTGATACCATTAAACCTAGTCCACTATTCCCCTGGATAGCCTATAAAGGTGGAGGAATGAGAGGCAGAATATTATTCTGTGTTAAGCAGGTAGCCTAACCTAAGCTGAATATTACACTCAGCAGTAAAATGGGTGGAAAAGTTATTTTTCTGATAGTTCTTTATGAGTCCTAGAGAGATTTCTAATCTCTGGTGTTTACATCAATATGAAGCTTCTGGGTCAGGTATCAGCAGTACACTGAAGATATCCAGCTGTATATTGACACTCTAGATTAGGGGTGTCAAACTCGCAACATCCTGTGACGTGTTGTGACGTATCACAACTTTTTTTCCCATTGCCGGCAATGGAGTGGGTGCGGCTTCGGCATGATGCATCCTGCCTGCAGGCTGGCAGCTTGAAACCCCTGCTCTAGATTAAGATTACATGGAAATCTTGACCCAGTATTTGGAGGCTGTAAGAGTCTGGATGGGATGAAACAAACTCAACTTGAGTTCCAAAACTGCAGAGCTGCTGATTATTGAGAAATCTGATTCTTCTAATATAGCAATATTATCAGCACTGACATTAGAATTCATTTTCAGTATAATTTTAGCTGGAATATGCAAAGATCATCAGCAATGTTATTAGCCAGAAACGGTGCTCTCCAAAAATTTCAGTAGTCTAAAGAGAGTTTTTCCCATGATACTTCCAAGTTTTTCATTTGAAGATCTCATCCCGAGATCTGTATGGGTCCCCCATATGAGTGGGGAGTATCAGAAATAAGTAGCATACCATTCAAAAATATAGTGTAGCCCTTTGTATGAAAAAATAATGCAAACTTCTGCTACGTGTCTCTATTTATACTCATTCTTCTCTGTGCTCAGGAAAAATTATGTTAATCAAACGTTAATACCATAGAACTAAAATCAAGTGAAATTCTATTCATATCTTCACAGACGTTAGCCTCGTTTTGAGTTCAAAGGACTTACTTCCTGAGAAGTTTTGAGCAAACACTTTACGTGACAAAGACCGAAGTTTCTTTGTTTGCCTCTGTTCCTCCTAACTGAAGGGTTCTCCTTAAATATTAATAGTCTATTATTTAGGCTATAATGTATATGCCCTTTTCCTCCATACAGAATTCCTGCTGCAAACTAAGCATCCGAAAATATCTGTGATCCAAATCATTTTCAGTTACAAAAATAAGTGAACATAATAATGTCTATTGACCTTTTTATCACACATGACAACACACTAATGTATTATTAACAACTTAAAGGTAAAGGTAAAGGTTCCACCGCACATGCGTGCTAGTCGTTTCCAACTCTAGGGGCCGGTGCTCATCTCCATTTCAAAGCTGAAGATCCAGCGCTTGTCCAAGGACGTCTCCGTGGTCATGTGGCCGGCATGACTAGACGCCAAAGGCGCACGGAACGCTGTTACCTTCCCACCGTAGTGGTCCCTATTTTTCTACTTGCATTTTTACGTGCTTTCGAACTGCTAAGTTGGCAGAAGCTGGGATGAGTAACAGGCGCTCACTCTGTTACGCGGCACTCGGGATTCAACCCGCCAAACTGCTGACCTCCTGATCGACAAGCTCAGCGTCCTAACCCACTGAGCCACCGCGTCCCTCATTAACAACTTATTAATAACTTACAGATTAATTAATTACTTAATTAATTAATTAATTAATTAATAACTTACAGATATTAAAAGGCTCACAGATTAACAATGCTTGTTTAGAGCCAGCTAAGAAAACAAAAGAAAAAAGAATAAGAACCGCAGTGTTGTTTACTTCGCATTTTCAGTAGAAGTTACTTCCTACAGAGTGGGCTTTACAGTATAAAATGGATGTACCAATTAATGTATAGCAGTAAACAAGCAGAGCTGTTCTGCTATACTATATCTCCTTTGCAGCCTGTCATTTCTTTATTCTAGTAGTAGTCATTTTCTTTTCAGTTGTAAGTTCACATACGTTTACGATAACTCACTTCCTCATTTTCCTTTGTTTACTGTAGGTGGATTCGGTGATTTCCATTTACTTGTCATGCAGTTTGTCATACAGGAGTAATGTGCATAGTTTTATTAAAAGGTTATGGCAGTCTGGTAATTCAGGAGGTTGGCTTTATGCCCCATCTGGGATGGGTTTGTTTTTCAATGCTCTCAGGGCATGTGTATTTGGCATCCTTCAGCTGGCACAAGCGGGACGCACTTGCGCCAGCTTGATCCTCAGGGAGTTTGAGAAATCTCTGGACTGAGATTTAGGCAGCATTGTGTAAGTTCAGATAGCAGGCAACACCATCATAACACTGGGTGATTCCCCTGTTGCTGTGTCCTATCCACCGTTCTGTTCCAGAAAAATACTATAATTGCCAGTTGCTTTCTTTCCTGTGGACACATCTTATTGAACATATATGATTCTATATGAGAATATTTACATATTATACAGAGAGAGTGTGTGTTAAATTAAATTGACATATAAAAAGTTGAAAGAGCAAAATGTATTTATACCTAGGCACAACAACCAACTTTATAAAAATTCCTTTCTTACTTTTTCAGTGCCTCTAATATCTTCTATTGCTATCTTGATTAGGAATGTTGTTAACAGCAGAATAGCTGTAACACTTGCCTAGTAATATACAACACTGCTAACTTGGAACCTAAAACAACTGTTTAGTGGGGGGAAAATTAAATTACTATTTTCTTTCCTTATGCTTGCTACTTTAATTTGTGTTGCATTTATTATTTTTGAGCACTATTGGTTTTATTAAGATTAAAATAAAATAGTAAAGGCTCCTGGATCTCATTTAACAAAAATACGTAGAAAGTAGAAAAATTCTGTCTTTTACTAATAAGCTGCAGGACTACAAAAATTGAAGGAGAACCAGAAAAAGTTATCTTTAGAAAGCCAATCAGCCAGCCACAGTTTTCTTTTTTCTTTTCTTTTTTAATAAGTCTTTATTTACATTTCATGTTAAAAACACACACCATACACCAGCAAAGACAAAAAAACATACAATATACAGAAAACGAAGAAATCAAAAAATTGGAAACCATTTCAAAAAAACAAATTGTATCTACTTCTAAACTGACAATTATATTCCACTCACTAAATCTCTTATAACTATCCAACTCCAAAGCTTATTCATTAACAAAAACTATATCACATCATTTTTGATCAACCTCCAAGCCACCCTCATTTCTTTAATCTTTTATCCATCCAAATATACCATTTATTCCATGATAGAAATGCTGGTGTCTCTTCTTTACCCTTCAACTTCTTGGTCAATGTGTCTGCTTCTGCACAATCAAGTATTCTCCTAATTATAGCTTCATCCGGCAGGGTATGATTTGCCTTCCAAAACTGAGCATACCCCATCCTCGCTGCCGTTAAGATATGTAAAACCAAATACCATATTCCCCTCTTAATATTTCCAGGCCTGAAGCCAAGCAGATACGTCTCTGGTTTAAGATCAACTAAACACCCTGTGATTTCCTCTATCCATTTTTGGATCCTCATCCAATATCTAACCACTTCCGGACATGTTCACCATAAATGATAATACGTGCCAGTCCCTTTACCACACTTCCAACAATCGGCCGACAATCCGGGGAACATTTTGGAAAGTCTAGCTGGAGGGAGATGCCATCTATAAAGCATTTTGTATATGTTCTCCTTATATGACGTGGAAACCACCAGCCTCATATTAATCCACCAAATCTCTTCCCATTTCTCAAGTGGAAGTGCATAACCAAAATTCTTCCCCCTAGCAATCATCGCGTCTCTTACCACCTCCTCCCCTACTACCCTAATTAACAATTTATAACACTTAGATATCATCCCTTTCTCTGGACCCAGCAGAATATTATCTAATTCCTGCAGATTCAGATAAATACCCCTTCCTTCCTTATCCTTCTTATACCTTGACTGAATCTGCAGGTAGGCCCACCACTCCAATTGAAACCCTTGATGAGCCAGATCTTGTCGCATTTTAAGTTCTCCCCCGCTATCTAAAAGTTCTTTGTAAGTTGGTCTTCAGTTTTCTTCTTCACATGTTTTCCCAATTCTTAATCCTTCTCTCCCTTCCTGCCTTTTTCTTTCATTTTTAAATTTTCAAAAGAACTTGTCTATACTACTGAGTAATGATGTACTTATACTCAGCATTTTTGTTGCTCCAGAAGAATCTAGTAAAGGAAAAAAATGGGATAGTTCATTTTTGTATGTTTTGGGGGGAGAGGGTTGTTAAGAAGTACGTATGCTTCGGTTCTGGAGTCCTTTGGGTGCTCTGCTCTGAATATGCCCTTGGTGATCTGGCTCTAGCAGCGGCATTGTTTTTAAAAATCTGAAATACCGTATTTTCTGGCGTATAACATGACTGGGTGTATAAGATGACCCCCCAACTTTTGAGAAGATTTTCATGGGTTAAAAAGTCATCTTATACACCGGAAAATATGGTAATTCAAACCTAGTTTCATTTAGCATTCAGTCTTCTCAAACACATTGGTTCTGGTATGGTTGGACATCTGCAATAATCCTAGGAAGTTTCAAATCTACTGTTCTTGTAATAAAGATATATTCAGCTTAAGGGCTGCCATTTGGAAGGTGGGTGAATGTTTGTGAATCAATTAGCAAGCTTGAGTCAGAGAGAAGAATCTGATTTAGTTGCTTTGTAATTCTCCATCATTACAACAGAAGTCTAATAATTTCTCTTAGATACTTGCTAGCCCTCTACAACTGCACAACTACTACTACTACTACTACTACTACTAATAATAATAATAATAATATAATAATAATAATAATAATAATAAGCAGTAGTAGTAGTAGTAGTAGTAGTAGTTGGAAGAGACCTTGGAGGTCATCTAGTCCAACCCCCTGCTCAGGCAGGAAATCCTATACCATATCAGACAAATGGCTGTCCAGTCTCTTCTTAAAAACTTCCAGTGTTGGAGCATTCACCACTTCTGGAGGCAGGTTGTTCCACTGGTTAATTGTTCTAACTGTCAGGAAGTTTCTCCTTAGTTCTAGGTTGCTTCTCTCCTTGGCTAGTTTCCATCCATTGCTTCTTGTCCTGCTTTCAGGTGCTTCAGAGGATAGTTTGACTCCCTCTTCTTTGTGGCAGCCCCTGAGATATTGGAACACTGCTATCATGTCATCCCTCACCCTTCTCTTCGTTAAACTACACATACCCAATTCCAGCAACCGTTCCCTATATGTTTTAGCCTTCAGTCCCACAATTATCTTTGTTGCTCTTCTCTGTACCCTTTCTAGAGTCTCAACATTTTTTTTTTTACATCGTGGTGACTAAAACTGGATGCAGTATTCCAGGTGTGGCCTTACCAAAGCATTGTAACGTGGTATTAGTACTTCATGTGATCTTGATTCTATCCCTCTGTTAATGCAGCCTAGCACTGTGTTGGCTTTTTTGGGAGCTGCAACACACTGCTGGCTCATATTGAAGTGATTGTCTATTAGGACTCCGAGATCCCTCTCACAGTTACTACTATTGAGCAAGGTACCACCTATACTATAACTGTGGATTTGATTTTTCCTGCCTAAATGTAGAACCTTACTTTTTTCACCATTGAATTTCATTTTGTTAGATAGCGCCCAGTGTTCGAGTCTGTCCAGATCCTCCTGTATTTTAAGAACGTCGGCCACATTGTGTTGTGCCTGAAACATCCCATAATTCCTTAAATACTAGCTCTGATATAAATGTATCACTTTTAAGGGTAACAGATTGATTAGATGTATTGTGTTGATTTAATATCTTTGCATAAATTACAACCCATTTTATGAGGTAATACATGTTCATTTTTAAGGTGACTCTGGATGTTTGTTTTTCATTCCTAGTAGAATCCTTTGGATAAACATTTCTTTTTTAAAAAAAAAAAAGAGATAAAATCATATTAAACATGTCAGCCCAAGCACCTTTTTTGTTCGTTTAATTAATTATAGTACAAGCAGAAGGGCCTGGTAATTTAAATTTTATCCCTTGTTCCTATGATTTGGCTTTGATTTCCCAAACTGGATTGTGCTGTTTTCTATATTATAAAACATTCATCGGCCACAAAACAAACAGTATGCAGCATTGGAGAGTCAGGGCAACTCACCATTCTCTTCACAGCAAGAGCCATGATTCACTAAAGTTCACTAGTACCTGTATGGAAAATCCCTTTTAGACTCATTGTCATTTTACATCCAGGGCAGGTATAACAAATTCCTGGCAGGTCCCTTATCTGATCCGACCAGTATTTGGGAAAGTGCTATTGAATCTAGTCATTTGTGTGGCAGGATTTCTACCAAATTGCAGAACAGCAAGAAAAAAATGTGCATCTGCATCCATTAAATTTAATTTAAATCCAGAGAACCTATGGCCTTTTCCCAAAATTTAAAATTAAATTTAAAATGGTTGGAGACCTGTGAATTTACATGAGTTTGCACGAGTTCTCAATATATATAGTGATAGCTTGACATTTATTTTCACTTAAAGTTTACTTAAAGTTTTTGCTGGAAAAGCCACAGTGATAAGTGTCTATATCATGGGAAAGGGTAATTAATTAATTATTTGTTAAATTTTAACACATATCTATACTTTTTCCTACCCTTCCCAGTTGATTCCCAAGGTTTAAAATAAAAAAATTAGTATATTCTAGTACACATACACTCTGTTACATTCTCACACACACACACACACACACACACACACACACACACAGAGAGAGAGAGAGAGAGAGAGAGAGAGAGAGAGAGAGAGAGAGAGAGATCTTATATACAGAGAAATTAGCAGAAAATGTGGACAGATGGTAGTTGTGGATGTTATTACTGGAAGGATGTAGGAAGAAACCCCAAAACCTCCCAGCCCATAGCGGACCATATGTGACCACCCTCTTCCATGACAAGCAAATCTACTACTGTATGCAGACCATGGTTAAAGAAAACACAATTTGCTGTGGTATGAAAACTCAACCTCTTAGATTAAACCCTACATTAAATTAATTCTGACCCCAGAGTCTCATTTCCAATACATCCAAGCATTTGAGCCTCCAATCCAGGAGCTAGAAGTTCTGCATTGGGAGACTATGACGGTCTGTTGTTTCGTTTTGTTTTTCCATGTAGGAGCCCAGCCAGCCTTGCTATTGTTCCTGTGTCTTCTCTTGCCTTGCCTCTGTTTTATTTCTCTGTTTGAGCTAGCATGGGTAATAATGAGGCCTCTTGAAGTTTCGTGGCAGCTTTTCTTCCTCAGAGTTTGGTCAGTGCCAATTCCCCAAAGGCATCCATGGCAGCAGGTTAAATGTCTCCATGGAGATTTCAGTGGCTGCTTTCCTCTCTCACTCCTCCTCCCGCTGTCCTTCTCTAGATGGTTGGTTGTAAACAGCAGCAGCGGCAGGATTTCCATCCAGACGAGCAGAATCCGACCCCAACCAGGTTCCCCTCTTTGCTTGGCTGCCCCACAACTGCCTTAGAAAAGCAACAAAGCCATCTTGTTCCAATGACAGTGACAGTTGACGGATTATGGCTGATTTTTTTTTCCCCTCTGCCCTGTCTGGCTTTTTCATTGCAGCTGCAGGAACCAGCTTGCCAAATGAGAAGTGTTTCACAAAAGGGCTGGCATTATGGGCAGAGGCCTTGAGATCTGGCAGATTTGCACGCTGAGGGGCAAAATGTACAAGGTGTATATCTCACCTCCCCTCTCAGTTGCCCAGTCTCTGCCAAGGATTAGATAACATATAACAGGAACACAGCAAGGCCTTGGTTGGGTGGGGTGGGGGTGTTTCTGTGTTTTCCTCTTTCTGGTTCTTTTTGTTTGGGGGGGGGACTCATGGGAGAAGGGAGAACACAGAACGATTTTTTTCACTTTAGTCCTTACTGCATTTTGTTCTCAAATACATTTTGTTAGTTTACTTAACTCATCTGAGTACAAGTTGTCTTGTGTCATTTATTAAATAATTTATCCCACACCGTTTTTCCTCCCCTCTTCTTTTTTTCCTTTGCAATTGCAACCAAGTTGTTCCAGAGCTCCTTTAAAAGGTCAGAGATTCAGTTTTTCACACTGTGTTAAAAGGAGGTAGGAACTAGGGGTAGTTCAGATTCTGATGAGGACTCAAACCAGTAAGTGTGGATCAGATATTGATGATCTCTGGATGTTAATGAACTACAATACCCCAAATCAAAACCCCAAAGGTGGGGATGCTGGGAGTTGTAGTTAAGCAAATCTGGGTGACTAGATGTTCATCACAACAGAAGACGATGCTAAACTTGATTCATCAATCTAAAGAAAGCATTGTTCACAACATTTAGCATCAAAGTAATGTCTTCCGCTTATAAAATTAAATATCAATATCAATTATAGGATGGCCCATCCTATAATGGATAGAGTAAATCAAATTATTAATAATATAATCCCAATCTTTTTTCTAGAATCCTGGCCAAATGGTAGGGTGATATAGTTTGTGTGGATTGTAGAGACCCAGGTGTCTTCAAATCTCCATTAAAGTATAAACTTCTTTTTATCTTAGGAGCTAATTATGCTGTGACAGGGAGAGAGAAATATGTACAGATATCAATGTATCAAGCAAATATAAATATACCTTTGAGTTTTTTTTTTTTTTTTTTTTTATTAAAAAGTTTTTCAATACATTTTAATTATAACATCCCATTCCCCACCCCTCCCCCACCCTCTCCCACCCTCTTACCCTCCCTCTCCCCCCTCCCCCCCCGGACTTCCCAGAGCTAGATACAAGGTATAAAAAATTAGATAACCAATCATAAACACCCATATGCTAACAATAATAACCTATTAACTCTCTCGCGCTTTAGCTCTTATAAATTGACTACAAGCAATATACTTATTCAAATGCTAAATAAAACTTTTTAGTCCCATATTTATTCTGGATGTAATCAATCCATTTCTTCCACTCCACAATATATCGTTGTTGAGTATGGTCTTTCAAATATGCTGAAATCTTTGCCATCTCCGCCAGGTTGGAAACTTTTAAAGTCCATTCCTCTAAAGTCGGCAGTTCTTGCTTCTTCCAATATTGGCCTATTAAAAGTCTCGCTGCCGTAATTAAGTTCAACACCAAATTAATGTCCAACACAGTAGTATCAGTAATAATACCCAGTAAAAACAATTGCGGACAAAACTTTATCCTTTTCTTAAATATCTTCTGCATATTCCACCAGATTTTAATCCAAAATGGTTTGATCTTTTTGCAAGTCCACCATATATGAAAATACGTTGCGTCTTCGCCACCACATCTCCAACATTTAGGCTGATAGTTTGGATACATACTTGCTAACTTTCTAGGATCTAAATGCCATCTGTAAAACATTTTATAAAAGTTCTCTCTTAAATTTTGAGCTTGCGTAAATTTCACATTTCTCACCCAGATCTTTTCCCAAGTGTCCATTGTGATGACTTCCTGAATGTTCTGTGCCCATTTTATCATACAGTCCTTAACAATTTCTGTTTCTGAGTCAATCTCTATCAATGCAAGATATATCCGTTTGATATGCGCTGGTCCCTGATTTCTAATTTGTTTTACCAGATTTTCATCATCCCTCAAAAAACCAATCTTCTGATCTTCTTTCCACCTGGCTTGTAATTGTCCATATTGAAACCAAGTTTGTACAATCTTTTTTTCTCGTAGAAGATTGTATGACTTCAAACACCACACATTCCTCTCCAAAGTCAAAATTTCCTTATATGTAATCACATCATGTTTAAATCCAACATTTATATTCTCTATTGCATGTTTGGGTATTGCCCATAACGGTATCTTATAATTTAATTTTTGTCTGTGCTTTTTCCAAACTCTCAACAAAGCATACCTCAAAATATGCATTTTAAAAACATTATCTACCTTTTTGTCATATAGTAAATATGCGTGCCAACCAAATAACAAGTCATGCCCTTCAAGATTTAAGAGTCTCCCCTGTGTCAAATTAATCCAATCACTTATAGCTGATAATGCAGCAGCTTCATAATATAATTTAAAATTGGGCATTCTTAGGCCACCTCTTTCGCGTGTATCCTGCATAATTTTAAATTTAACCCGTGGCCTTTTCCCTGCCCAAACAAATTTATTGATACCCTTCTGCCACTCCTCCAAATTTGAATCCTTTTTGAGAATGGGTATCATTTGGAACAAAAATAAAAATTTTGGCAGAACATTCATTTTTACTGCTGCAATTCTTCCCAATAATGATAGTTGTAATTTTTTCCAACTATCCAATTCTTTTTGCACTTTATTCCATAACTTTTCATAATTATTTTTATATAATTTAACATTTGAGGGTGCTAGATATACCCCCAAATATTTAACTCTTTCAACAATTTCAAATCCAGTTAAGCTTTCTATAAAAACCTTTTGTGATACTGTCATATTTTTAGATAAAATTTTAGTTTTTTGTATGTTAATCTTAAATCCAGAAACTTTCCCATATTGAAATATTAACTCCATCAATTCCATAACAGAATTTTCTGGGTGTGTCAAAGTAATAACCAGATCATCCGCAAAAGCCCTCAATTTATAGTCCTGATCTCTTATTTGAACTCCCTTAACTATTTCCGAATTCCGTATTTTAATCAGTAATATCTCCAATGTTAAAACAAATAATAAAGGTGATAACGGGCATCCCTGCCTCGTACCCTTTTCAATATTGCATATTTCAGTCAAACTATTATTAACAATTATTCGAGCTGTTTGCTTCTGGTATATTGCCCTAATTGGTTGTAGAAATTCATCCCCAAAATTCATTTTATCTAATACTTTCAACAAAAATTTCCAATCCAATTGATCAAAAGCTTTTTCAGCATCCAAAAAGATCAATACTGCAGGGATCTGGTTATTCCTTTCCAAAAATTCCAACAAGTCGACTATATGTCTCACATTATTTTTCATTTGTCTACCACTTATAAACCCAGTTTGGTCACCATGAATCACCTGTTGCAATACCCTCATAAGTCTACTAGCTAACACCTTAGCAAATATCTTGTAGTCCGTATTCAAAAGTGAAATTGGCCTATAATTTTTTGCTTGAGTAACATCCTGATCTTCTTTAGGAATTAAAGAAATAAAAGCAGTTTTCCAAGACGGGGGTACTCCTCCCCCCTTTTGAATTGTCTGAAACAGTTCCTTTAATGCAGGGGTGTCAAACTCAATTTTATTGAGGGCCGCATCAGCACTGCGGTTGCCCTCAGGGGGCCGGGTGGGTATGGCCAAGGTGGGCGTGACCTACTGGGTGGGCGTGGCCAGAGTGCGTATGGCCTACTGGGTGGGCGTGGCCAGCTCTACATCGTTGGCATCAAGGGGGCCTATGGGGGCCTGGGCAGGAGTGGGACAGATCTGAGGGTCTCTGGCAGAAGGAGGGTCTCTGGGCCAGGGCCAAGGCAGTGGGGGCCGTTCCCTCACTGTTTCCAGGATGGCTTCGCGGGCCACATGAAACCACTTCATGGGCCGGATCCGGCCCCCGGGCCTTGTGTTTGACATGCCTGCTTTAATGGCTTTATCATCTCAAACTGTAGATTTTTATAATACACAGCAGTCAAACCATCGGTGCCTGGCGCTTTACCTACTTTTAACTGTTTAATTGCCAAATATATTTCTTCCTCAGTTATCAACTGATTCATTTCTTCTTTTTGCTCTTGCGTAAGAACCGGAATATTAAAGTCTTTTAAATATAAATCAATGTCCGTTTCGTTAATCTTGTCGCTAGCATATAATTTAGAAAAAAAATCAACAAAAGTTTCCTTAATAAGATTCTGTTGATACACAATCTTTCCCTTATGTTCTATTTTGTCTATATTAGAAACCCTTTGCTTCTTTCTTAACATATATGCTAACCATCTGCCTGGTTTATTGGCATTGCAAAAAGTATTATGCCTTGCAAACCGTAGATTAGTTGCCACCTGATCAGCCATTAACTTATCAAATTGTCCTCTTAATAACTTAATAGTCTCTTTAATCTTCACATCCGATGGATTCAAAATTAAAGCCTTTTCTTTTTCTTTAATCTCTGTCTCTAATTCTTTCCTCCTAAATTCCAAATTGCGTCTATATTTGTTATTAAGATATATCAACACTCCTCTCATATATGCCTTACTAGCATCCCATACCATTTCCATAGAAGTACCCTTATGCATATTCAATTCAAAAAAAACCTTCATCTGTTTCTTACACTCTTCCACATTTTTCTGATTTCTGAACAGATTCTCATTTAAACGCCAGGAACGTCGTTCTCTAATGTCGTTTCCAATCTCCAACCAAACTGGACTGTGATCAGACATAGTCTTTGAACAAATCTTTATCCTCTTGGTTCTAAAAAAAAGATCATTAGACAATAATATAAAATCAATCCTGGAAAAAGATTGGTGTCTATCAGAAAAAAAAGTATAGTCTCTTTCTTGTAAATTTCTCTCCCTCCAAACATCACGTAATTCCATATCATCCATCATCTCAAAAAAAGATTTAGGCAATTTAGCATGACTTGGGGTACTTCTGTAGGATCCACTCTTATCCATTTGCACGTCCAAAACACCATTCCAGTCTCCCATAAAAATAAAAGATTTGTAATCCAATTGGGTAATCCTGCTGTGTAATAAACTATAAAAGTCAGCTTGCTGTTGATTAGGTGCATATAATCCAACCAGAAGAATTCTTTTACCTTCTAATAACAAGTCCACAATAACATATCTTCCTTGTTGATCAGCTTCAATTAATTCTGCCGTAATTGTATTTTTGACATAAATAACCACTCCATTTTTCTTGTTAACTGCAGACGCAATAAATTGTGTACCTAATCTTGAATTTGATAAATACTTTTGGTCCATAACTCTAATATGTGTTTCTTGTAAACAAATAACGTCAGTCTTAAATTGCTTTAAATATTGAAAAATTTTCTTTCTCTTTTGTGGTGAATTTAATCCATTAACGTTCCAAGTTAGAAACTTAGTGACCATTTCTGGCAACCCGAAGCTTTTGAAGCGCGTCATCCAAAATCCCTTTTACATTTTTAGGTCGCGCTCCTCCCACAGCTTGGCTATAGGTACATTTTGGAAGTTCCACAACAATCTGCTGGTCTAGGTCTTGCTCACGTCTGGCTCGTCTCGAAGCAGCTCGAGTTACTCTCTGGTCCTTTGCTTCCTCTTATGTTGAAATTTGAATCACTCCTGCTGCAGTCTCTTCTATTTGTGTTCCTTCAGCATCATATGACTTTCCCTCCTTTGTTGGTTCCAGAAGTGGTATGGAGATTGCTTTTAAAACATTGCTATAGAAATCACGTGCCTGCAAGACTGTAGCAAGACGGTATCTGGTATCTTCAAACATTACCACCATACCCACTGGAACCTCCCATCTAAACCTGACATCACGTCGCTTAAGCTCCTGTGCCAGAAATGCAAATTCCTTTCGTTTCCTTAGAATTTTTGGAGGAATCTCTTTCAAAACCAAAACTTCTTGGTCTGCAATCACAAGCTTTGTATTATAAGAAACTTGAATAACTTCATTCCTGATTGCTCTCTTTGTAAAATAAACAACCACATCTCTTGGTAATTTCCTTTGTCTCGCAATCCAGGAGTTAACACGGAAAATTTTGTCTATATCTTCTGCAATTTCTTCAGCTGGCCTTCCCAGCACGTCTTCGAGAGCAACAGAAACCAATTTTTTCAAATCTTCCTTTAAATTCTCCTTAAGGCCCCTTATCCTCACAGCAAACTCCATTTCATGATATTGTACCAATGTCAGGTCATAATCAATTTTATCCACCACATTTTCAGTCTCTAATATCTTTGCATCCAATTTAATATTGTTTTGAGTAAGGTCCTCCACTCTTTCGTCAAGGCGCTCAATACATGTCGCCATGCCTTGAAATACATGCAAGATTTCCTCCCTTATTACTGAAAACTTTTCTGTCAGCTTCTCATCCATCTTCTCATCTATCATCACAGCCAAATGCTGTGAGTGTTTTTCCAAAGCATCTTCCAAAACTTTTACTGTTAAGACAGGCGAAGGTAAAGGTGCAGGAGGTGCTAACACTTGCGCTGAAGATTGCGGCAGAGGGGAAGCCCCCGTAGTTTTAGAAAGTTTAGAAGAAGATTTAGCCGCCATCTTTTCCCTCTTTTGCAACTACGCACTTTCACTTTCTAGGTCTTCTATGTGGATTGAGCCAAAGTTCAAAAGTTCACTTACTCCTTAATCTCTTGCATCGCTCTGCCTGCATTCATAATCTTCCAAAGTCCATTCTTGTAGGCAGGGATGGTTGCGTTCGCCTTGTTCTGCTCCCGGAAAAACGGAGCAGACACGCTGCGCAGCCCGGAGAAATCCAAGCTTCGGGGGGGGGCTCAATCTTCCAGCCGCCAGAACTTTAAGTCCTGGCGGCCCCAGAGAGCCCCTCCCCTACTTGGATACTCACCCCCTCCTCTTCTCCCGAGGAGGGGGCTTCCGAACCGCCGAAACAGCTGATCGGCGCTGTTTTCGGCGGTTCTACAAAGCCGCGAAGCTGACAAGCTAAAATCAGCTGTCGGCGGCGGCGCCTTGCCACCCGGAAGTCCCTTTGAGTTTTGTTCCATGATTATAAGTTCACACAATAGGAAAGCTTACTTCATAAAAATCAAAGGAGAAGCTTGGTATATTCCTATTCATTTGATATGAATTAGGAAGTTTACTACCAAATTAAGACTGTGTCAGTATGATTTATTGACATCAGTCCTATTTTTTTCCATGCCAGTTGTACAGTGGAAAGAAAGGCAAGATCCTTTAGCTGTTTGAAATGGTGTCATAATAAATACATTAGGACAATTCCATGCTGGAGCCAAACTTGCTTGCCCAGTCAAGCTCCAGGCTGTTCCTTAAATTAATTCAGACATTCCAGACCAGATTGCAGTGGGTCAGCAAGTTGGACCAAGGGGATTTTCAATCTAGACTGTGGCCATCACAGGACATGATGGATTAGTCTTCTGCTTCTTGCCCTTACTGGGTAGCTCCTATGAAGCAGGATCTACCAGCTCTTGCCTTTTCTTTTTAGGTTCCTCTGAAGATCCATGGAAATTTCGAAGCAAGGAAGAATTGGGAGTTCAGTTTCAGAGAAACAAAGTAGGCATGTCTTTTTGTTGCAACTTAAAGTCTTAAAAGGGGTTGGGGGTGGGAAGGGAGGGGATTTGTAAATCACATTCAAATGCTCCAGGTGTTTCTATAGTCTGAACTATTTCAAGCTGGTGTTATTTAGATGCATTGAACTACAGCTCCCATTACTGCCAATGTTAGCTTGTGGTGGTGAAAATTGCATGCATCCAGAAATAGATGCTTGAGGATACCACTGCTAGCTGAGAATTCCTGGCTTTCACATAACTTTTTTTTAAATAGAACCATTATTGTACCTCCCCATTGCTGGTCAATTACTTGCAATTACTTCATAGAACCATTCATTATCTGAGTCATATAAAACCAGGCACATTACTAGAAGCCAAAATCATAAGACTATGTCTGATTTAAGATTATGTCTGATTATGTCTGATGCATGACCAAGTCATGCATGCTAATTCATTAGAGAAGTCAGTGATGCTATAGTGGTTAGTGGAACAAGAAGAAGAGGCAAGCAAAGAACACTCTGGCTTGATACATTAAATCTGATACAACATCCAACAACTGAAAGAAGCTGTGCTTGACAGGGAAGCACGGAGAGCACTTGGCTATAAAGCCACAGAGTTGGATATGACTGAATGGTTAAAACAACAACTTCACAGAAACGAAGTTTTTATATATTCGGACTATTGAATCCTACGAGACTCTTGCAAGTAGCCCACCAATAGATTATATGAATTTTCCCTCCAGTGTTCACATTTACCATTTTCATAATAATAACAGTGCAACCAAGTTACCTGAGTGATAATAATGTCAAAAAAGATATAACCAGTGAAAAAGAGGGGGTGGAAGAGAGATTATTATTTTGTGCCATCAACTTATTCTTGAGTGCTGGACAAGTCCCTGCAGTTTTCTTAGCAACATTTTTGGAGATAATTTGCCCTGACATTCCTCCTAGGATTGAGATAAAATCAATGGTCCAAAGTCATCCAGTTGGCTTTGTTCCTAAGGGCTAAAATTCAGTCTCCTGTTGGCTAGCCTGGTCTTTTAGCCACTTCATCAAAGTGAATTTCAAAACAAAATTAAGCATGGGTTTAATTTCTAGCTGAAGAATAAAGTACTTCTCAAGCATCTGACTCCCAAAGTTTCCATCTTGCCCGAAAAGAGAACAATTCTAGCTTCCTATACAAATGTCTATGAACTTTGTCTGTAAAATTTTTTTGATAATAGCATCCTAATTCAACCTTCTGCCAATGCAAAAACCTATTATTAAAATATTCTTGGTAGATGCCATCCATCCGCTTCTTACGATGAAGGAAAATTCACCATTTTCCAAGGTGATCTATTCCATTATCACTCAGCTTTAAACATGACTCTTTTAATATTTGTTTTTATGTTTGAATTCCTTTGTCTTTTCCTCTGAAGCAATTACAAAAAATATTTTAAATATGTGGAAATATATATCATTCCATTTTCTAAACATCTCTTTTCTAAACTAAGCACATCCAACTTCTTCAACTTTTGTCACATAATTTGGACTCCAGGCTCCTGTCTGTCTTCATTCTTTTAAACACACTCATAAAGTTAAGTCCTTCTTAAATAACATTTGTCAGAACAGATCAGACCATTTCTGATAAGACTGGACAGAACAAGATACTATTCCTTTTCACCCTCTGGATCTTTACATTGCTGCAAGCAAGAATTGCATTTGTCTTTTTAACTGCTGTTGCATTATCCTGCTGACTCATGTTTGGCCTAAAAAGAGCCTTTTGACATATACTGCTGTCAAGCCAACCCAGATGTTAGCTGTCCTGTATTTATATAACAGATTCTTCTAAACTAAATTTCATTTTTTTGGTTTTTCCGTTTCTCCAAACTCAATCTTACATCATAAATGAAAGTGTATAATGTTAGTTGTCAATGTAGAATACATGGTTTTGGAATTTGTGCTTTTTGTTGCATCATTTTGACAATAGCACTATTATTTGTTTGTTTACATTTACATTTATCTCTGCTGACATGCAGTTTGTTATTTTGTCCCTCTTCCTCATCCTGTCAAGATCACATTGAATCCTGTTTTCATTCTCTAAGGTATTGGCTAATTCAGCAAATTTAGTGTCAACCAAGTCATTGACAAAAATCATTGAATGATTCCAAGCCTGCAGCAGCCAAGGCACTGGGCCTGGTCCATCAGCTTTACAGTCCATTGTCAATCCTTCTCCTGCTCCTTTTCCTGCTGTTCACTGTTCCAGCACCTGAGGCATTGATTCCTCTGTGATGTTGATCCCATCATCCCACACATTAAGAGAGGCAAAAACATTCAGAGAATGTCTGTGTGAATGAATCGTGTGATATATATATACATGTTCATCATGCTATTCCTTTTGAGTAAGCAATATTGTACAAAATGTAGAAATCAGACATAAAATAGTAAGCCAAATAAAGTTCTCAGATAAGGGACAAGGAAAAGAAATATAATTAATCTTCCATATTCCATAATCATCACTAAATGGGCCAGTAGATAATAATAGCCAATATACAGTCATAACTTTGGTCATTTAAGACTTTTGTACAATATTTTTAGTATGACAGACAAGGAATAAACTAGTTACCCGTTTTACTCATACCCACGGCATAGGCAGCATTCCCTCCTGATGGCCTGACTATTGCATTCCTATCAGAGAAACGGCAGATATTTTCCCCTGTCCAGGAGGTCAAGGGACTGACCTTCAGGACCAGAGGGTGGCAACACTGACCCTCTGGGATGGCTTCCCATTAAAATTAAGATCAGCTCCTACCTTGGCCACCACCAGGAAAGAAACTGAAGGCTGAGCTCTTTTGAAGGATATTTCGGTTGTGATACCTAGGGGGCTAACAGTGTTCTTTTTGACTTATTGATTGTACTTTGTACTTTCTTGTATCATAGTTTTACTGTATTTGTAAACTTCCAAGAGTTGAACTGAAATGTTGTGAAAGAGAAATCAGATACATATAGTACATACATGTAGTCCTTAACCTATGACCACAATTGAGCCTCAGATTTTGGTTACTAAGTGAAATGGCTGTTAAGTAAGATTTGCCCCATTTTATGACCTTTCTTTGCCCATTGATTTTGCTTGTCAGCAGGTCACAGAAGGTGGTCACATGACCCTGGGACACTGCAGCCATCATAAATATGAACCAGGTGCCAAGCACCCGAATTTTGATCACGTGGCCATGGGGATGCCGCAACAGTAATGAATGTGAAAGAAACGGTCATAGGTCACTTTTTCCAGTGCTGCTGTAACTTTGAACAGTCACTAAACAAATTGTTGTAAGTCTAGAACTACCTGTGCTGTACTGGGCAGTTTGGGCACATTTTTGGTTGATATGTAACGTCCAATCATTTTTACCACAAGAAAGTATTGTGTAGTGGGTCTGACGCAAGGAAGAGACGCCAGCCGCTGTGTGAGTTCAGCTGTTTATTGGAGGGGGGCTAGCCAACTGGGGAATGAGAGTTACCTGGCCTCCTTAAATACCCGGCCAGGTAAGCGGACAGCCAATGGGGTTGGCCCTAGGTTTCCCGCCGAAACTGGGTTTCCCGCCAAAACCGTTCAGGCCAACGCCCCCTGGTGGCTGTTGCTATGCAGGTGCCTGCATACATAACACCCCTCCCCCCTTAGAGAAGAACCACCAAACAATAACAACTTGTACTAACTACAACTATATACACCGTGTCAACAATAATACAAAAAAAAACAATGCAACTGTGTGGAGGTCACTTGCACACATAGTCTGACAAGTATGCAGGTGTCCTATGTGACCGGGTGGGCCGTCTGGGTGTGGCTTGGCCCTGGACTCGGACCGCGGGTTCTTGAAGCCTCTGTGCAGGAATACAAGGAGCTGGGATCAGGAGGCCCTCCTCCTCTGGTTCCTGCTCTGTGTTGTTACCGGCTGGGCTGACCTCTGCTGGGGTGTGGCTCTCCTGTTGGGTGTGTGTGGTGCACTCAGGGACCCTTCCTCTGAGCTGGTCGATGTGTCGCCGAATGTGTCTGTCCCCCTCCACCCCCACGATGTAAGAGAGGGGTCCTGTTTTCTCAACTACTGTCCCCGGAAGCCATGGATGCCCTGCCCCATAGTTCCTTGCCCAGACCAGGTCTCCCTCATTGAGAACCCTGTGTGCAGGTGATGATGGCGATGATGATGATGATGGTGGTGGTGGTGGTGATGGTGGCCTTACGGTCTCGGCTGCTACCCGGTCCGGGTGTAAGCGGTCCAGCTTTGTGATGAGTCGCCGACCCCAGCAAAGTTCTGCCAGACTCTTCCCGGTAGCCATGCATCGTGTAGTGTGTTGGGCGAGTAGGAATTTCACCAGTCTGTGATGCCAGTCCCCGCTGATGATGCTCCGGAATGCATCTTTGGTCATCCTTACCATCCGTTCAGCTTGCCCGTTGGTCGATGGATGGAAGGGTGCGGAGGTGGCGTGCCTAATCCAGTTCGCCTTCAAGAACGCCTGGAAATCATTAGCGGTAAACTGAGTCCCGTTATCAGACACAATTACGTCGGGGAGGCCGTGTGTGGCAAAGAGAGCTCTGAGCACCTGGATTGTCCTCCCCGAGGTCATGTTGGGAACAGGGACTACCTCTAACCACTTGAAGTGACTGTCTACCACTACTAAAAACAGTTGGCCCTGGAATGGCCCTGCATAGTCAATGTGGATGCGGGACCAGAGGGGGGGTGTTTGCTCCCACCAGTGCACTGGTGCGTGTGGCATTTCTGGCCTGGATCTCTGGCACATGTAACAGGCTTTGACCCGTTCCTCAATGTCCTTGTCCAGCCCTGGCCACCAAAGGTAGCTTCTGGCCAGAGCCTTCATCCTGACCACCCCCGGGTGTCCCCCGTGTAAGGAGTCAAATACCCTGGCCCGTACTGCGGTGGGGATGATGACCCTGCTACCCTAGAGGAGGCAGCCCCTGTAAAAAAGAACTCAGGCCCCGTGGATTTGTCCTGCCACCCCCGTGCAAACCCATGAGTGCACCCTGCCCATGATATTATCTGTGGCTGTGTGGCTGGCAATGTCTTTGGCATGCACTGGGCACTCTGGTAGTTCCTGCAGGGCTAGGATCTGTGTGGCTGGGGCCGGGTCTGGATCAGGGGTGTCTAAGGGTAGCCTACTTAGACCATCTGCGTAGCCCGTCTCCTACCCTGGCTTGTACACCAGCTTGCAATTGTAGGCTGCAAGGAAGATGGACCACCGGAGCATTCTGGGGGACAGAATTTGGGAGGTCTGCCTGTCCGTTGTGAACAGGCCCAGGAGTGGTTTGTGGTCCATGTAGACAGTGAACTCCCTGCCATACAGATAATCGTGGAATTTCTTGATTCCTGCCACGATTGCCAGGGCTTCTCTGTCAATTTGGGCGTAGTTTCTTTCTGCTCCAGACAGTGTCCTGGAATAGTAGGCTATGGGGATTTGTGCCCCATTGGGCTCAAGGTGACTGAGTACTGCGCCCACTCCGTAAGAAGATGCATTGCATGCGATGCAAATGGGCTTGGACTCGATGAAATGGGTTACTGTGGACTTATCCGACAGTAGTGCTTTCAAGGCCCTGAAGCTTTGGTCATGGGCGGCCGTCCAGATCCATGCTTCCTGCTTGTCTAGTAGCCTGTGGAGTGGCTCTGCAATGGCTGCTTTGTGGGGGAGGAATGCATGGTAGAAGTTCAACAGGCCCAGGAATGCCTGTAACTCCGCCTTGTTCTTGGGTGTGGGTGCTAGTTTGATGGCCCTCACTTTGGACTCTGTGGGGTGGATCCCTCTGGCATCTACTCTGAACCCCAAGAATTCTGTGGAAGGAACACCTATGCTGCATTTCTCCCTCTTGAGTTTTAGTCCAGTTGTGCACAGTCTGGACAGCACCTCCCTGAGCCTACCTGCCAGTTCCTCTGCTGATGCTCCTGCAATCAGGATGTCATCAAAATAAGGGCAGACTCCTGGTATGCCCTTGAGTGTCTTTCCATAACTTCCTGGAAAATGCCAGGAGCAACACTGACTCCAAACTGCAGCCTGTTCACCCGGAACGCCCCCCTGTGTGTTACTATGGTTTGAATGTCAGCTGTTGTCCTAGTAACCATGAGTTGCTGGTACGCCTGTGCAAGATCGAGCCTTGCAAAGATGGCGCCGCCTTGGAGGGAAGCGAGAACGTGGCTGACCGTGGGGACCGGGTAAGCATGCGGATTCAGGGCGCGATTCACCGAGCACTTATAGTCAGCGCAGATCCTTATTTCACTGTTGGATTTGAGAGGGGTTACAATAGGGGTTTCCCACTCCCCCCCATCTACGGGCTCTAAGATTCCCTGGGCCACCAGCTTATCCAGTTCGTGCTCGATTTTGTGTTTGAGCGCGAAGGGGACTCGCCGCGGCCGGACCCTAATGGGGGAAACGTTTGAGTTAATCTTGAACGATATGGGGGGGCCCAGTGTACCTGCCCAGCGTTCCGTCGAAGACGTCTGTGAACTCCTTGCAGACGGCCTCGACGGAGTCCCCCTGGATCTGATGGATCCCGGAGACTGTGATTCCCAGGGCCTCAAACCAGTCTAGCCCGACTAGGCTGGCTCTTCGGCCCTCTACCACTACCACGTCCAGGTGCCCTTCGCAACCCTTAAACCCCACTGATACGGTAGCCTCCCCCTTTACCTTGACCGGCAAATTCTGAAAATCGGTCAGGTTTAAATTTGTAGGCCATAATTTAATCGGCTGCTTGCTCCGGCTAGTTATGTAGTTAAGGGTCTCGTCTGAAATGATCGAGACCGCTGATCCGGAGTCAAGCTCCATGCTGCAAGGGATGCCTTGCAAGCAGATTTTTAGTCTAATTTTGGGTTTGAGCAGCCGGCGGCTACCCGTGTGGTTAATGGCCAGCCGGCTCTCAACATAGCCAATTCGCGTTTTGGTCGGGGCCCCAGTACCTTTGAACGGCGAATCCTCCGGTTGCAGCTCGTGGATCTCTTCTCGGGGGCAGCGGCTACAACAGACCACGGCTATGTAGCCTGTTTTCTTGCAGGCCCGACACGTGGCCGACCGGAACTTGCAGAGGCTGCGCATGTGGTTCCCACCACACCCTGCGCACTTCTGAGGGTTGGCGGTGTTGCTGGGAGGCCTGGGCTTGTCTGGGCGTCCAGCTCGCTGGTCGGGGGTCGACTTCCGCTGGAGGACGTCGATGCTTTGGTCGCCTTCGGCTGTGGCGACCTGCCTGTGGATGCCGGTCGCCTGGCTGCCGGTTGGGGTTTCCTGGACCGCTTGGACGGCCCTGCAGGCCGCTTCGTGGTCCAGGATGGCATCCTCGGCTTCTTGGAGAGAAACCTCCTCTCGTTCGAACAGGCGCTCTTGCAGCCGTCTGTCTCGAAGGCCGCAAGTTCGAGAACCTGCAGGTGACGGCGGCTTCCTGTAGGGCGGCGAAGAACTCAGCACCGGTCTCGTCGGGGTGCTGGTCCCTTTTTTCGAACTGCGACCTTGCTGCTAGTTTGGACCGCCGGGGCCGAAAGTTGGCGTTGAGCCTGGCGACGATGTCCCGGTACGCGATGGTGTTGATGGCTTCTGGGGCGAACAGGTTCGTGGCGATCTCCAAGAGTGCGGGTACCCCGATGCAGAGCAGGGCAGCCGCCTTCGTGATCTGATTGAACTGCATGTACAGTTCGGCGTGAGCCAGGTAACGGGCCCATGCTTCGGGGTGGCAGGTGTCGAATTTGCAGGGTTGTCCGGCTCTTGCCATCGCGATGTTGGTTCGGGTTCGTTGGCACGGATGCGGTGACCGGCGTGGTCCGGTGGCTGGCGGTCATGGGAGGAGAGAAGGAAGGAAAATGCCTTTCCCTTCAGCTCGCAGAGCGTTTCCCCAGTGACTTCAGCTTGTGGACGGCAGCAATCCCACCTTCGTTGCCACTATTGTGTAGTGGGTCCGACGCAAGGAAGAGACGCCAGCCGGTGTGTGAGTTCAACTCTTTATTGGAGGGGGGGGGTAGCCAACTGGGGAATGAGGGTTACCTGGCCTCCTTAAATACCCGGCCAGGTAAGCGGACAGCCAATGGGGTTGGCCCTAGGTTTCCCGTCGAAACTGGGTTTCCCACCGAAACCGTTCAGGCCAATGCCCCCTGGTGGCTGTTGCTATGCAAGTGCCTGCATATATAACAGAAAGTTCACGCTATTCAGTGCAAGCTAGGATCTCTAACAAACCACCTTGCTTAGCCTACTTGCTGTTGCCTGCCTAAGACAACAAGGGGCTAGGTTTAAGTTTGTTGATACATTCAGGACAATAAACAGTGTGATCTGCATGTAAATGTACACAATTGACGGAAAATGTAAACAGTAATTAGAGCCAGGCTCTGTACACCTATTTTGTTTAGGTATTTCTATAATTGTGTATTTGAATTGTGTACCTCAGATTCTGGTTTGCTGTCCCTTTGTTCTTTTTTGCTTTCAGAAGTATTAATGTACTGTAGTTGTGATGCACTGCACTGCCTCCTGACAGGTCCCAATCTGTTTTCCTCTTGTTTGTCCATGTGGTATAAAATATCAAAGACCATGTGATAACAAGAGTTTCACGCTGATGTCTTTGTTGTTTAGTTTGTGTTCTTTTAATCTCAGGTTGAAAAGTACAGAAAAGATTATATCTTGCATATATACTATGGTTAAATGTCTCAAGTTTACACACAGATTGGGGAAAAAAAAAGAATTTCCATTACTCTTCCCTGATGTGTTTCCAAGCAAAACCATAGGCTGGAGAAAGAATCCAAATTAGCATAATAACAATGTCTTTCTCCCTGAAAAAACAAAGAACTACAAACCAAGCTGTCCCAGAAGACCCAGTGATTCAGATTTTGCTTCAGAAGAGGAAATATGCAGTATGATCACTGGAAAAGCTGCAAAGAAGGGGCAGGTGGCACGTGCAAAAGTCTCTTAGATCCGAGGCTTATTGCCAAGAAAAACGTATTTCTCCTTACATAGCCTCATCCACGATCTTGGTGGGGCAGAAAAAATCTAGTTGCTCCATCTCAGTTAGATATGGAACTAAATGGGATTGTTCATTTTACAAGGAGCCAATCTTATGCTTTGGGTTTTTAACTCAAGAGAGAGATTACCTGCTAGGGACAAATACTTGCAGAGAATAATTTTGGTGAGGGAAAAGTGCTGACAGGAGAAACATGGAAGATTAGAAGGAAAAATGAGAATTGGATGAGTTATCATATACACCTAAAAATAAACATGATGGAAGTGCAATTCTGTGATAGGCTACGTTGCTGAACAGGAATGCAACTTTACAATCCCAGTAGCTTTAAACAAATTTCACGTACAGCCTAACCATATTGCATTATAAAGTGCCTATATTCTGACTTTGGAATAAAGATAATAAATAGATCACAGAAGCAGCCTCATTCTAAGTGTCTCCCTTGCTATTTCAGTTCCTAGATTGTCTTGTTAAATTAAGGAGCTTCTCTGAGTTGGTGAGCCAGGAAAGATCACTCAGGAGCAATTCTGCCCAAGACCTGATCACTTGTATATTCCACTAAGCAATCAAGGATCAGCAGAATTGCCTGTGGTTTGTTACAAATAACCCAGGGGTGAGAGTCATACGTTATATATTGGGATCATAGAAAGCAAGAAGAGGAGTTCTAAGTCCCCCTAATTTTTTTGATTAACAAAAGAAAGGTGGGGGGAGAACATGGACATCAATAATTACAAGGTGGATTTTTTTCAAGTTCACAGAAAGAAGGAAAAAGTTAAATTGCTCTCTCCCAACTGTAGAAGTCCAAATTCCAGATGGATTAACACTCACTCTTGGTTAATTCTTAAACACACATGCACAAACAGTACACATGTTTAATGTCATGCACAGTTAGACCCTTAGAAGGAACAGGAAATTCAGTCATTGTTGCTACCTTTTGTGTCTGGCCAGATAATGGCTGCTCAGTTACAGAGCGAGAGAATAAGCATGTCACAACATGCAACTTCCCTTCAAAGCTCTGTGGACCCTGTTTTAAGCATTTTCTCCCTGCCTCTCAAATGAAAGAAGTTAGATTAGCCATTCACTGTTTTTTAACTTGTTCCAAGCAAACCTTATGAGACCTAGACATTCCGTTGCTTGCATAGGCAAGAAAAGAAATTTGCACAAGCATTCTCAATCATGAGCAAAATTTTGGAAATGGACTTAAGCTCCAACAAATGAATCTTACAGTTGTGATTCAGCCTTTAAAAACAAGGGTTGCACTCTCTCCCCCTTTTTATTATTTCATCTAATTTGGAAGAGATTGGGGACTATTATATCAAACAATTCTCTAAGGTTCGAAGGAGAAAGCGGAAACATTCCTATGACCCAGGTTTATAGGTTTAAATGAAAGGGACTCAAAGAAAGATCTTAATTCTCAGTTACTCATTCTTTTTCTAATTTGACCTTAGTTAGCCTTGTCACATACATCCAACCCTGAACTTAAAAAATTTATAACAGACTTTTCTGTTCATAAAAGAAAAGCTGCTATATAATAGATCTACTCTGTGACATTTCTTTCCAGGATATTGGATGGGCTTCCCCAGCACTAGGAGAAGCAGCACACACCAGGGATACTCCAGGGAAAGAAGGATTAGCTATCTTGAGTAGCTGTCATTCCCTCCTGTTTTTTCCTACTTCTGATTAGGATCAGAACCCACCATGATATCCACTGAGACTTACTTGTTTATAGTTTAATGTATTATGCAATCTCAGCCCCTTTATGGCAGAAATTGGGCTTCATGTTGAAGGACAACTTCCAACAAGCCTGGCAGAAGGGACAACTGCTAAACCAGTCTACAAGTAATTTTTAAGGCCATTTTATCACATAATGTTGATTTAGTCTTTTATCCACATTTTTTATGGTCTTTGGATATCAGTCTAGTCTGCACTAGGATGACTTTCTGGAAAGTTGTGAAAATTAGGTTTTTCAACAGGACCCTTAATGATGGAATATCATCTTGTACATAACCATGACACTGCTGCTGTACAGAATTTTATTAAGAGGTTGCTTATAATTAATGAGGTTATTAATTGGAATTACTCATTTAGAAAGTTATTGTGAATGTTTATTGTTTTTCATTATTGTGGATTTTTTGTATTATGTTGGCTACTTTGGATGTTATTTTTATATAATTACCATGGACATTTTATTGTTTTAACTGTTCTGTAAGCCACTATGAAACTGTTTAGATTTGGGGGCATTCAGTGAATAAATGAATGGATGCCCAAGCCTAAACTCAAACCTAAACTGAAAAAAAGAAAGTCCCAGCCTGCAATGGTTCTATTTATATGCTATTTGTTCTCTGATGAGTACAAGGTAGCGTATGGTCCAGCCTCTCCTATCATAGAAACTGTAGTAGGTCAGCGGAGCCTGTTTTTCACCCAATTCTATGACCTGCAGCTAACCTATCAGTAACATATTGTATGAACACAGTCAACATTAGTTTACATTCTATGTTTTCTTGAAATTACTAATTCAGTGGTCTTCATAACCAAGTAATAATTTGAATTCAGATGTCCTCATCCAGCAGTTCTAACCTCATGTCTCTCAGTTCAAGCTAAGCTAGGAGCAGTAATACGTTAACCAACGTCTTTTCTTTATGTTCAAGCTTTGAACACACCGATTCCTTTTCTCACTTTAATTCACAAGATCATGTTTATTACTATTTATAATTTTAAAAAGAAAAAAAGCATTTTCAGTCTTCCTCAATAGGAGACTTAAATGCATGTTGTCCTTAACTGTTTAGCTCAGCTTTCATTCTTAGACCATTGTCCAATTATCACAACTTAACAGGGATATTTTCCTCCCTGCAAACTCTATTGTTTCTCCTTTTTCAGAAGCCACTAATACATGCTGCAGCACAAATTTATCACACATTCTTTTTTTCTCCTCTAATCCATAGAATTCTCCTAGATAAGGAGCCACAATTGAATTTTAGAAAAAAGGAGACTGTTCAATTCAGCTCTCGCTCTGCTTAAGAACGGACATCTCGTGAAATTGCAATAAATCAAGGTACCAATTTTTTTTGTGTGTGTGTGTGTGTGTGTGTATGTGTTTCCACATTCTTAAAAATAAACAGAGCAATGAAAGTGAACCATGTCACCATTCATACATTGTAAAATAACATCTTTAATCTGCTTGGGAAAATCTTTTTCTCTCCTAACAGGAAAAAATATTAGTTGTCCCGATAACAAGCAAAACAAAATCAAGCAAAGGGCATCAAGGGACTTCCTGAAATTGAAAGGGGAAAAAAAAAGACGAACAATGTTTCATGTAGCTACTTTTTTTTTTAAGGAAAAAAAAGCCCTGCAAATACAGTGATGCTTCCAGTTTTCTCCAGGTTGCTACTGGTTTCAGGAACAGGAGGAGGAAGGAACATGTGAGCTTGAGAATGGGGTGGGGAGGCAGAGTGTTTTCTTAATAACCTCGAAATATCTTGTTGTTGTTGATGGCTGCGAAGTCGTGTCCGACCCATCACGACCCTATGGACCATCTTCTGGACTCCATTTAAGCTCACGCCTACCGCTTCAGTGACTCCATCCAGCCACCTCATTCTCTGTCGTCCCCTTCTTCTATTGCCCTCGATCTTTCCCAGCATTAGGCTCTTCTCCAGTGAGTCCTTCCTTCTCATTAGGTGGCCAAAGTATTTGAGTTTTAGCTTCAGGATCTGGCCTTCTAAAGAGCAGTCAGGGTTGATCTCCTCTAGGACTGACCAGTTTGATCACCTTGCAGTCCAAGGGACTCACAGGAGTCTTCTTCAGCACCATAGTTCAAAGGCCTCAATTCTTTGGCGCTTATGGTCCAACTTTCACTGCCCTACATTGCAACTGGGAAAACAATGGCCTTGACTAGACACACTTTTGTTTACAGGGTGATGTCTCTGCTTTTTAGTGTGCTATCTAGATTTGCCATGGCTTTCCTCCCCAGGAGCAAGCGTCTTTTAATTTGTTGGCTACAGTCCCCATCTGCAGTGATCTTGGAGCCCAGGAAAATAAAATCTGTCACTACCTCCATTTCTTCCCCATCTATTTGCCAGGAATTGAGAGGGCTGGATGCCATGATCTTGGTTTTCTTAATATTAAGTTTCAACCCAAGTTTTGCACTCTCCTTCTTCACCTGCAACAAGAGGCTCTTTAGTTCTTCTTCACTTTCTGCCATTAGAGTGGTATCTTATATCTTATAAGCTCTCTTTTCCCAGACATAAAAGAACATGAGATTATGTTTCTGAAGGAGACCCTGTTTTTGCTATTAATAATGTCAGCAGGTACAGTGGCAGAATTGATATTATCTTGTCCAAGTTTCAAGAAAGGTAAATCCTTACTGTTATATACTGGGTTCAATGCTTGATTGACGAGACGAGTGAGTTCAGAAGAATCATTCTTTATTTGTTGCAGGAACTGAACTGAGAAACGGCTGTGAATGCAGCAAGTTATACCCTGGCCTCTAGGTGGCGGCCAATAGGTTTAAAGCAACCTATTGCCGCCCAAGAAGCAGCCAATGTCTGAGAAGCTGGGAGCCGTTAGCCAGCTTCCCTGCTTAAGCAACCTTCCAGCAATTAACCCCAAGTGATATTCTTAAGTAAGACAAAGCCCAATACATTACACTTACCTTAGGTGGAGGGAGATTGACTCCTTTTGTGGTTTTGACTGTGATCCAGAGAAACCCTTGGCTCAGAAGTCTGCATCATAAAGCAACTGCAACTCTGAAATGTAGGGGATGCATTTCATACTAAAAATGTTTTTGTCACAGCTGAGAGCTCTGATGGAACTCCCAAACTTTAGTCCCAAAAATCAGTGGAAATACTATTCTGACATTTTTTAAGGGTGGAAAACTCAGTAAAGTCCTAGGACAGACTTAAGCACATTTTGTAAACAAGGGGGCAAAACACAGTATCTTCACCATAAAATCAAAAATAAAACAAATCCCCAGAAAATTCCACGCACAAAACTTTGTGTTCTTTATCTTCTTGTCCATAGGGGACCCTGGCCCTTAGGGGGAAAATGTGACTTTGACTACAAAAAGTTTATTTATCCTAGAGCAAAGTACTATAAATGTCCTAAGGCGGCCCTGTGTTCTAGCTTGCAGTTTTTGAAGAGCTGTCAGAAAACAACTTCCATCACTTAGGGAAATCTTCTGGGAAATAAGTTGATGTTCTTGTCCCCTTTTAAGCCTCCAGTATTTCCTCTCCATATTCATTCTTTGTTAACTACAAAAAAAAATCCATTTAAGAAGAAAAATAGAAAAACTGCATAATGTCTTTTGAATGGTAACACTCAGAACCATTTACTGTATTTGGAAGCACTTAAAAGTCTGAAAGTTTTGGGGGAAAAAAATCTAAAATGGGAGTGCCAGGTGGCTTGAAGACGTCCATCAACATTTAACACTTGGACTGCAGACTGAGCCGTCTCCCAGCTTATCTCATTAAAACTTTGGCACTCTGCCAAGATGCATTGTACTTCTATTTAATCATAGAAATTATATTTTCAAATTTGTCAATTAGCATATGCAAATTTTAAATAAAAGCTATGTTCTTTTTTAATGGATGATGACAGTGGGCATGGCCTTCCTCTTTTTGGACTCTGCCTCTTTGCTAGTGCAGATAGGAAAATAAGAAGCATTTAAGAAGAATCCATAATAGATCAAAAATCCAACTAGTCCAAGATTTTGTTCCCACAATAGCAAACAGAATACCCTCTTGCTTCTGTTGATATTCTTCCTACAATCTATGCTTAGCCTGGCTAATTCATGCCTGCTGCTCATTTAATGCCATAAAGGTAAAGGTAAAGGTTCCCCCGCACATGCGTACTAGTTGTTTCTGACTCTAGGGGCCGGTGCTCATCTCCGTTTGAAAGCCAAAGAGCCAGCGCTTGTCCGAGGACATCTCCGTGGTCATGTGGCCGGCATGACTAGATGCCAAAGGCGCACGGAACGCTGTTACCTTCCCACCATAGTGGTCCCTATTTTTCTATTTGCATTTTTACGTGCTTTCGAACTGCTAGGTTGACAGAAGCTGGGATGAGTAACAGGCGCTCACTCTGTTACGCGGCACTCGGGATTCGACCCGCCAAACTGTCGACCTTCAGATCGACAAGCTCAGCGTCCTAACCCACTGAGCCACCGCGTCCCTTATTAATGCCATAAACACCTTAAAACCCTCTGAATTTTGCTAATGATGGTTGATGCATAGCAATCAATAGAATGATCTGTATGGGCTTTTAATTGCCCATTGATGCCAAGAAAGCCTATTCAGATCTGTGATCAGCACACTAAAATATGAAGAAAATGTTAGTATTAGTGGGAAGGACGTGGAGGTTTTTTTTCCCCTTTTGTTTGTTTTGCTCCACTGCCAGATTAATAAAAGCTCTGCATTTTTTTTCACAAATGCAAATATGACTTCACTGACAATATTGTGTCTGCCTAATAAAGTTATGGCAGAAATATGCTGAAAACCTTGGACAGACCATTCTTCGAGGTTAATTGTAAAAATCTGAACCTCTGCAAACAAACAACATAAATGTCCAGCTTGAGGATGGAACTACCACATCTCAACTTGCTGTCAGCATTCAATATCTTTGCACAACCTTTCCGGGCCAAAGATTTTCCCCAAAGAGATCCCTGTGGGAATCTCATAGAGGCCAATTTAAATGCTTACAACGCTTACTTAGAGTTGTTGCCAATCCCTGCTAAGCATACTTTAGAATGGTTTAGTTGTTTGGTACTACCACCATTGAATTCTAGGATGGAGTAATGCAGGAGGTAATTAAACAGCAGGGATCCTAGATTACAACACAGAATGCCAATGCTTATCTAAGTGACATCAGGCATAATACTGGCAAATGATCGGTTGTCTGCTACATAAGATCTTATCTTTCAGTGTTCCCAAACTTGCCTAACTCCAGAGATGTTTCATTGCAACTGTCATCCACTACCAGAGGCTATACTATTGGTTGGAATAAGGGAATTATAGTCTGAAATGTCTAAGGCAGGGGTCTTACTTCAAACTTGGCCCTTTTATGACTTGTGGACTTCAACTCCCAGAATTCCTCAGCCAGCATGCCTGGCTGAGGAATTCTGGGAGTTGAAGGCCACAAGTCATAAAAGGGCCAAGTTTGAAAACCCCTGGTCTAAGGAGTACCATTTTGAGGAAGACTAAGATATAAATTCTTTCAAATTACATCTTTGTGTCCTGCAGGGTCACTGCCATCCTAATTAATAAGAAAGTGTTTCTCAAAAGCCACTTTGTTGGCTTTTGTGGCAGCTGAAGGACATTGCTGGCTCATGCTTAATTTGTGGCCTGCCAGTAGACTCAGAGCCTTCTCAGAATTACAGCTACTGGGACAAGTTTCACCCGCCTTGTTTCTGTACCTCTGCATTTTCCTATTTAAATGCAGAACCTTTCACTTGTCGCCATTGGACAGCATTTTTTTTATACAGCCCAATGTTCAATCTATCGAGATCTTTTTGAACCTTGAATCCATCTTCTGAGATGTTTTGTGTCATCTGCAGATCTGACGAGCACCCCTTCTATCTCCTGATCTAAGACACTTATAACATCGTAGTTTCAACCAAAGCAGATTTCCTCTCTGTCCCCTGCCAAAATGCCTTCTTCCTACCGACCATTGGAGTTAGCTGTGTCACTAGACAGAATGAGGTGAACCTTCTGGCAGCAAGTGCTGGTAGAGATGACAACACCCTTCTCCCCATCTTATGTAGAATAATAATAATAATAATAATAATAATAATAATAATAATAATAACAACAACAACAACAACAACAACAACAACAACAACAACAATAATAATAATAATAATAATAATAATAATAATAAAGTTGGAAGGGACCTTGGAGGTCATCTAGTCCAACCCCCTGCTCAGGCAGGAAATCCTATACCATTTCGGACAAACGGCTGTTCAGTCTCTTCTTAAAAACTTCCAGTGTTGGAGCATTCACAGCTTCTGGAGGCAGGTTGTTCCACTGGTTAACTCTTATGTCCATTTTTTCCTTAAACATGGTTAATTAAAGTAGAATGGCCAGACAAGGGCCCCTTTCTTTTTCTTTCATATTCATTTTCACCATAGTTAATTGTCGAGAAAACCAAATCATGATTTTTAATAATTATTCATCATTTAAAAATTCTCACCTTCCTTGTACCCTTCACTAACTCTGTCTTTCACAAGCAATCACATTAATAATTATTTTCAGTTCATTCCTTTTTAATGTATATACATGAACTTCTGCTTAAAAGAAACAGACCTTGTCCTAAGCAGATAATCACTGATCACTATTTTTGTTCAACCTTGGGTCTCCAAATAATCCAATGACATATTTTATATTTTCTAATGTCATTCTCATGCGTCCATGTACAGTATGTCACCTAATGAAGTAAATGCTTCTGCTGAATTACATTCATTCAGAATCACCTGAATGTCATACACTTTATCCCTATTAAGAAAAAATATACTTTCCCTTTTTTGCATGTATTCATCCATTCATCAGTTCCAACCTAGAAGATTAGACCGCCTTCAGTTCTATATCTTTCCCCTTTCTGTAACATTCACAAAATCACAATAGATCTATTTTAGTTCATTCATTCATTTGATAATTCCTGATCTTTATCATTTATTCCCCTTACGTTCTTAATCGCAATCGTTCATATGCCACAGTTGTCACTAAATGGGCCCGTAGACCTTAACTTCATTCAGGCCCCATGGCCTTGGTTAACTGAGGATTTTACATAATGTTTTAGTAATACAAAAAGGTTATAGAGTAGATTGGCAGCCATCTTACTTAAAACTGGAGCACATAAAAAAATTCCTGATAGATTTATTATATTTATTACATTTTGGACAACATGGCACAAAGGAAGCAAAACCCAATTTCTCCAAATACATTCACATTTTTTATATTTTTCTACACAAGCTAATTATACAAGCTAATCCAAAGACTACTTTGCAAATAATCTTGATGTTATCTGGACCCGTACCAATCGGGCTTCAGGCCCGGATACAGCACGGAGACGGCATTGGTCGCGCTGGTGAATGATCTCTGGAGGGCTCGGGACAGGGGTTGTTCCTCTGTCCTAGTCCTATTAGATCTCTCAGCGGCTTTTGATACCATCGACCATGGTATCCTACTGCGGCGTCTCAGGGGGTTGGGAGTGGGAGGCACCGTTTTACGGTGGTTCTCCTCCTATCTCCTGGGCCGTTCGCAGTCGGTGTTGACGGGAGGGCAGAGATCCGCCCCGAGGCCTCTCATTTGTGGAGTCCCTCAGGGGTCGGTTCTCTCGCCTCTCCTGTTCAACATCTATATGAAGCCGCTGGGCGAGATCATTCGTGGTTTCGGGGTGGGGTATCATCAGTACGCTGATGATACCCAACTTTTTCTTTCCACCCCGAACCAACCCAGCAATGCCCTCTCCGTGATGTCCCGTTGTCTGGAGGCGGTCCAGGTCTGGATGGGGAGAAACAGGCTTCGTCTCAATCCCGCCAAGACTGAGTGGCTGTGCATATCGGCATCTCGGGTTAACCAGGCTATTCCATCTCTAACGATGGGGGGTGAGGTGTTACCCCCCGTTGATAGGGCTCGCAACTTGGGCGTCCTCCTGGATTCACGACTCAATTTTGAAGATCATATAGGAGCCGTGACCAGGGGGGCTTTTGCCCAGGTTTGCCTGGTGTGCCAGTTGCGACCCTATCTGGACCGAGATGCCCTACGCACAGTCACTCATGCGCTCGTGACCTCCCGTTTAGATTACTGCAACGCTCTCTACATGGGGCTGCCCTTGAGGACCACTCGGAGGCTTCAGCTGGTGCAGAATGCGGCCGCGCGAGTTGTGATGGGGGTTTCCCGATACTCCCATGTAACACCTCTACTCCGCGAGCTGCATTGGCTTCCGGTTGCCCTCCGGGTGAGATTCAAGGTGCTGGTGATGACCTATAAAGCCCTAAATGGCTTGGGTCCGGGATATCTGAGGGAACACCTGCTGCCGGCATCAAGCTCCCTTCGTCAGTGCGGTCCCACAGGGAGGGTCTTCTCAGGGTGCCGCCGGTGAGAGATTGCCGGCGGATGACACCCAGGGGTAGGGCCTTCTCTGTGGGTGCGCCTGCCCTTTGGAACCAGCTGCCGGTGGAGTTGAGGACTGCCCCCGACCTCCGTTCATTTCGTCGGGACCTGAAGACCTGGCTCTTCGAGCTCTCTGCCCCAGGCTGAGAATTTTTAATTTTAATTTAGTCCAATTGGGTTTTTTAATTAATACAGGGATTATTATAATTTATTTTAATTTGTTTTTAACTTTTATATCTGTGTTTTTAATTACCCTGTAAACCGCCCTGAGTCCTTCGGGAAAGGGCGGTATATAAATGTAATAAAATAAATAAATGTTGCCGTACAGGAGATGCCTGCAGTGTCCTGGCACGCAATCACAATATAACTATAGACAAATACCAATGACCAGTGTTGCATTAATTCAGTTGATCATCCAGTGTTTCTCATTTAGGAATAGGACAGCACATCATGTCCTTTATTTCAGGCAGCAAATTCTCCTTAGGTGGTAGTATCAGTTCAAAACAGCTCAGAAATTTCATCTGCAGATTATCACACCAGAATTGCAAAAATCTAGACTAGATGGCAATTAAGGGTTAGATTTTTTCAGTGTCTCTTTGCACTATCTTGTGGTCATATTGATTTTTGCAGCCAATATTTATTTATTTAATCACAGTTCTACACCACCCATCTCACGTAAGTGACTCTTGGATGGCCTATTAGCCAGACTTCATTTTCCCTGATTTCTGGTCACCCTCTTGGATTTGCAAACTGAATTCAGATTAGCCTAATTGAATGCAATGGATATGAATGGCCATCTCTTCTGGAGTTCCTGCTAAAATAGATCATCAGTCACTAATTGCGCCGAATAAAATTTTATTCTGAAAAGCCTAGATTTCGGTAGAATAATGGTGCTTTTAAAAATAATCCAATTGGCTGGTTTGTTGTTCATTAAATTTCTCACTGGAAAACTGTTTTTAAGCTATTTTATTGCTGAGCGTGGAATAGGTCTACTGACTCCTGTATCTTATGTTCATGAAAGAACCTTTCCTTTCCTTTCCCTTTTTCCTTTCCCCTTTCCTTTCCTTAATAAGAATCCTGTCCAGACTCCATTACTGTCTTCAACTCACTCACCACCTGCTTTGCCTTGTTTTCTTTCCTTGCCACTAATTACTAAACAGAGTCAAGTACTAATGAGGCCATCTGATTTCCTGTTTTTCGGTACTTCTTGAACCACTTAAAGTGCCAACCCAACATAAAAAGAACCTATTCAAAACAGATTTGAAATTAATCACCTTAACCTTGGTGCTGGTGATTGCTATGTGAGGGTTTTCTGTGGCTGTATTTTTCATTTAAAGCCTCTGCATGAAGCAATCTCTCTGTGGACTTTTTTCCTGTTCCCACACACACACACCGCCTCCCAGGCCCCCATTCACCATCCCTGCCCTGAGTTAGAAATTCTGCTTCAGGAAGTGGTTAGCTCCAGAAACACTCTGTCTAGGGCAGAGAAGGAAAGGCTGATGATGTCATAAATGACTGGACTGTGAGAAAAAGATGGAGTACAAATAAAAGGGGAAACGTTCTGACATCCGTCGTAAAAGATGTAAGATAAACACTTGTTGTTAAGAAAGGCATGCCAGGTTTCAATACACAGCTTGTATAGAACAAAGTTAAAGTCTCACAGAAAACACAAAGTGAACCAAAGAATGCTTATAAAAGCCCCTTTAACCATACACATCCTGCTTTTTGATCCCTGATCCCCAAAATAGTTAGCAACAAGTGTAAACTTTGAAAATATTGTAAAATCCTGTAAGTTGCAGAGAAATCAAACAAGAAAAGACACCTATTATTTCCATAACTTAGACCTTAGCGATTCAAAGCCTGAAGCCAGCACACGCCAAATGCAGTCCAGAAACTAAAGCTACTTTGCTTTCATGGATCAGAAGCAGTACAGATAGTCCTTACAACTATTCAAAGTTACAGTGGCACCAAAAAAAGGGATTTATAACTATTTTTCATACTTAACGACCACTGCAGCATCCCCATGGCCACGTGATCAAAAATTGGATGCTTGGCAAATGGTTCATATTTGTGACAGTTGCTGTGTCCTGGGGTCATGTGAACTGCTTTTGCGACCTTTTATCAAGCAAAGTCAATGGGGAGGCCAGATTCCCTTGACAACCACGTTACCAAATTAACAAACTGCAATGGTTCACTCAACAACTGTGGGTAGAAAGGTCATAAGATGGGGCAAAACTCACTCAACAAATGTCTTGCTTAACAACATAAATTTTGGGCTCAGTTGTGGTTGTACTTCGAGGGCTACCGGTATTCAACAAGCACCATGATACCATGTTCTAGGTCAGCTGAACTGTTTTCAGTGGTAGTCCCATATCAGCTACCTCTAAACTATTCTGAGATGGAAACTCTGAAAATGGGGGGGGAGGAGCGGGGATCTTAGTGCTCTCTGAGCTTGGTTGCTTTCTTGCAGACATTTCATTAGCCAAGCTAGGTAACGTCATCAGTGCTAGTAAGGAGTGAGGTTTGCTCTCAATTTATATTCTATTGGCTTCCCCCAGCAGTATTGCTGGGGGTAGTCTTAGAGGTTCTTTGGTTGGGCTGTTTACTGTTGACTTATTTGGAAGTTCCCTAATTAGGGTATTGCTTATTTGATTGTTGGGCTGAAGTTAATCTCGGAGTTAATGTATGCTCATCTTGGTGCTGATTGCTTGGGGGGAGGCATTTTGGTCTTTGAAAACAGTCTATTTGGAGGGCAAGAGGTTGGGAAAAGCATCCGTAGACTGGTCATTGCTTTGGGATACTATCTTTTTCTTCAGGAAACAATGGGAAAACATCATGCCTCAAAGCCTTGCCCTGCTCAATTACTAACATGAGCTTGATCCAAGAATCCTGCTGCAGCCTGTAAGACAAATAATTGGTCCCAAGGCGTTATTATGCAGGATGGGAGAAGTGCTTGCACAAGATGTTCTCTCCCTCTAAGTTTGTTGCACATCACTGAGGGAAAGGTAAGGGGACATGATACTTCTTACTCCTCACACTGTTTGCTGACTAAAAGATTGTATAGACTAGAGGTGCTAAGAAGTATGAGCAATAGAGCCAGAAGACTCGGGGGATTGGCAGTGGGCCATTTACTAGGATAACTCAGCAAATACCCAACAATGCTGAACTGAATTGACCATTTTGTTCACATCCTCTGCTGAAATCACCATCCTGCCTCACTTCCTAGTCTACCAATATACTGTGATGCTGACATCACCTCCTACTTTATGTTCCTGGTATATATATTGCAGTTCATACAGCTTTGTTGGTTACAATGACTTGGAAAGTGTGTGTGTGTGTGTGTGGGGGGGTGTTGCAATCCCAACATTAGTTGGGATGATTGCATTAAAGTATGGCCTTCGGTACCCTGCCTTATACCAAGACAGAACCAGTATAGCACGTTGTTCTGGACACTCGGAATATGCCACTTTTATTGCCTCAGCTTTCCCAACTTGGCTAGTTGAGAAACATCTGCAACCTAAGGTTCCTTCACCACCCCTGTTCAGTTTTGGAGGAACTCTGGCATGCCACTCATAGTTGAGACCTGCAGATAACTGCACAGTCATTTTTTTTCTGTCGGTAACATCATGAAGAACTAGTGCTGACAGTATCACTTCTGCTGAGAAAAAGAAAGACCTATTTTGAAAATATTCCACCCATATTTCCCACTTCCATCCTCTTATTCCCAATAGTGGCAGTGTTAGTACACACACACACACACACACACACACACACACACACACACACACGGGGAGAGGGAGAGGGAGGGAGGGAGGGAGGGAGGGAGGGAGGGAGAGAGAGAGAGAGAGAGAGAGAGAGAGAATGAAGTCATACCAGGAAATGACTTATGCACTGAATGTATCATTAACAGATCATTGGTTACAGACCCAGCATATTGGTGGGAAAAGAGGAGTGGCAGTTCTACAGTTTAGTGTACAGCCCAACTCTAATAATCTTTCCTGAGAAGTAAGTTTGCTTGCAAAGGCTATGTGTTGAGCATGATGCCGTGTACTCAGTTCTCTCAAACTCACTATTCATAAATGTGGGCCATGGAAACACATTTCAAGTGAGAGCATTCAAACACTGTCCACCAGATCATTTAAGCTACTGCAGAATTAAATCATGCCATTGCCCAGTACCAGTCAAGTAAGCAACAAATGCCTGTTGAATTATTTTCTAATGTACATTCAATGCAAAATATATGAGTCTGGATATTGGAAGTCATAAGAAATGGAGCATCTAGTAGGGTTATGAGCTGTTTCCGTCATTATCAGTTTTTACCTATTTGGAAGCTTTCCAATAAAAACCTTTCTGAAAAGATAGGTCTGATCTTTAGAGACAGAATAAGACAACTGATTCTAGCAGCAGGTTGACTGGTGTTTATCTGGATCTATTCTGCTAAATTTGGTGCCACAAGTTGGGGGAAGTGTTATGTATCCAGGTGCAGGTCACCTGCATAACAGCGGCCACTAGGGACGGTTTGGCGGGAAAACCTAGCTTCAGCGGGAAACGTAGGGCCAACCCCATTGGCTAGCTACCTACCTGGCCGGGTATATAAGGAGGCCAGGTAGCCCTTGTCCGCCAGTATGGAACCCACCCCCGATAAAGAGCTGAATCCGTATTCTGGCTGGCGTCTCTTCCTTGTGCCGGACCCACCACATTACAGTGGAGACGAAGGTGGGATTCTGCCGACAGAAGAGCTGAAGTCACTAGGGGAATGCACCGCGTGCTGGAGGAAAGAGGCATCCTTCCTCCCCCCTCAACGCAACCACCAGCACCGTGACCCGGCAACCACGAGCGACCTGCAACCGGCTCCGGCCACCGCAACCGTGATTTGAGACCAGCCACTGCAGCAGCCAGCAGGGATCGATGGCAAGAACAGGACAACCCCGTGAATTCGACACCCGTCACCCAGAGAGATGGGCCTGATACCTGTCGCACGCCGAGCTGTACATGAGATTTAATCAGATCTCGGAGGACAGCTCAAAGGCGGCGGCCCTGCTATGTATCGGTGGCCCCACACTGCTCGAGGTCGTTGTGAACCTATTCTCCCCGGAGCCCATCGAAACCGTCTCCTACCAGGACCTCATCGCCAAGCTGAACGCAAACTTCCAGCCCCGCATGTCCGCGCTGGCCTGGAGGTCGCAGTTTGAGAAGAGGGACCAGCGAACCAACAAGTCTGGGGCCGACTACATCGCTGCCCTGCGGGAAGCTGCCGTTCCCTGCAAATTCTTGAATCTGGAGGAATGGCTAAGCGACAGGCTGGTTTGTGGCCTACGGGACACGAGGCTGCAGGAGCGCCTGTTCGCGAAGGCCGAGGTCTCGCTCCAGGAAGCCCAGGACGCCATCCTGGCCCATGAAGCGGCCTGCGGAGCTGTTCAGGCCATCCAGGAAGCCAGAACTGGAAGCCAGATGGGCAGCATTCACCAGCAGGTCACCACGACTGAGGACGAGGAGGGCGAACAAAGTATCGACCTCCTCTGGCAGAAGGCAACCCCTGACCAATGAGACAGACACCCAGACAAGCCCAAGCCGACCAACAGCTCACAGAAGTGCGCAGGTTGCGGCGGAAACCACGTGCGCACTCTCTGCAAGTTCCGGTCGGCCACGTGTCAGGCCTGCAAGAAGACAGGCCACATAGCCGCGGTCTGCCGTAGCCGCCGCCCCCGAGAAGAGATCCACGAGCTGCGCCCGGAAGAGTCACCACTGAGAGGTACTGGGGCCCCAACCCAATTACGAATTGGATATTTTGAGAGCCGGCTAGGCATCCACCACACTGGTAGCCACCAGCTGCTCAAACCAAAAATTAAATTGACAATCCACTTTCAGGGTGTCCCCTGCAACATGGAGCTTGACTCCGATTCGGTGGTCTCCGTCATTTCTGACGAGACCCTTAAATACATTAACAGCCGGAGCAAGCAGCGGATTCAATTATGGCCCTCAAATTTAGCCCTGACCAACTTCCAAAACACGCCGGTCAAGGTAAGAGGGGAGGCCACCCTTTCCGTGGGGTTTAAGAGTCGCAAGGAGCACATGAAGGTAGTAGTGGTAGAGGGCTGGAGAGCCAGTCTAGTCGGCCTAGACTGGTTTGAGGCCCTGGGAATTGCAGTCACAGGGATCCACCTGATCCAGGGAGAATCCATCGAGGCCATCTGCAAGGAGTTTGCAGACATCTTTGATGGGAAGCTGGGCAAGTACACAGGGCCCCCCATCTCGTTCAAGTTGAACCCGAGCATCCCCCCCATTAGAGTCAGGCCACGGCGAGTCCCATTCGCGCTCAAGCACAAAATCGAGAGCGAACTGGACAAGCTGGTAGGCAAGGGAATCTTAGAGCTCATAGATGGGGGGGAGTGGGAGACCCCAATAGTCACCCCACTTAAATCCAATGTGAGGTGAGGATCTGCGCCGACCACAAGTGCTCGGTGAACCACGCCCTAAACCCGCACACTTACCCGGTCCCCACGGTCAGCCACGTTCTCGCTTCCCTCCAAGGCAGCACCATCTTTGCAAAGCTGGATCTCACGCAGGCATACCAGCAGCTCATGATTACCAGGGCAACAGCTGACACTCAGACTATAGTAACAAACTGGGGAGACTTCAGGGTGAACAGGCTGCAGTTTGGAATCAGCGTAGCTCCTGGCATTTTCCAGGAAATCATGGGAAAAACCCTCAAGGGCATCCCAGGAGTCTGCCCTTATTTTGATGACGTCCTTGATTGCAGGAGCATCAGCTGAGGAACTGGCAGGTAGGCTGAAGGAGGTTCTAGCCAGGCTGTGTGCTGCTGTCCTCAAGCTGAAGAGGGAAAAGTGCAGCATTGAAGTTCCTTCCACAGAATTCCTGGAGTTCAGGATAGATGCCAAGGGAATCCACCCCACAGAGGCAAAGGTAAGGGCTATCAAACTGGCACCCACACCAAGAAACAAGGCAGAGCTGCAGGCATTCCTGGGCCTGCTCAATTTCTACCACACCTTCCTTCCCCACAAGGCAGCAATCGCAGAACCACTACACAGGCTATTGGACAAGAAGGCAGCATGGGCCTGGTTTCCTGTCCACGACCAAAGCTTCAGAGCCTTAAAGGCACTACTGTCTGACAAGTCCACAGTGACACACTTTATACAATCAAAGCCCATATGCATCACGTGCGATGCATCCCCTTACGGTGTGGACGCTGTACTAAGTCACCTTGAGCCTAATGGGGCCCAAATCCCAATCGCTTACTACTCAAGAACGCTGTCTGGAGCAGAGAGGAACTATGCCCAAATTGATAAAGAAGCCCTAGCAATAGTGGCAGGGGTAAAAAAGTTCCATGATTATCTATACGGCAGGGAGTTCACAATTTACACAGACCACAAACCACTGCTCAGACCCTCCAAATACTATCGCCAGAATGCTCTGGTGGTCCATCTTCCTTGCAGCTTACAATTGCAAGGTGGTGCACAAGCCGGGGAAGGAGATGGGCCACGCAGACGGCCTAAGTAGGCTACCCATAGACACCGCAGAACCAGAACCAGCCCCAGCAACACAGGTCCTAGCTCTGCAGGAACTACCAGAATGCCCAGTACATGCCAGGGACATTGCAGCCAAGACAGCCTCTGATAACATCCTGAGTAGGGTACATTCGTGGGTTTGCACAGGCTGGCAGGACAAGTCCCCGGGGCCCAAATTCCATGCATACTTCACCAGGCAGCATGAACTCTCCACAAACCAGAGTTGCCTCCTGTGGGGAAGCAGGGTCATCATTCCCACAGCGTTCCGGGGCAGAGTGTTGGTGTCCCTACACGAGGGACATCCGGGGGTGGTTAGGATGAAAGCACTGGCCAGGAGTTGCCTCTGGTGGCCAGGGCTGGACAAGGACATTGAGGAACGGGTCAAGGGTTGTTACACATGCCAGAGATCCAGGCCAGAGATGCCCCATGCCCCCATGCACAGGTGGGAGGCAATACACACACCCTGGTCCCACGTTCACATTGACTATGCGGGGCCTTTCCAGGGTCAACTGTTCCTAGTAGTAGTAGACAGCCACTCTAAGTGGCTGGAGGTAGTCCCTGTCCCCAACATGACCTCAGCAATCCAGGTGCTCAGGACCCTCTTTGCCACACACGGCCTCCCCGACATAATTGTGTCTGATAATGGGCCTCAGTTTACTGCTAATGATTTCCAGGCGTTTTTGAAGGCGAACTGGATTAGACACGCCACATCCGCGCCCTTCCACCCGTCGACTAACGGGCAAGCTGGACGGATGGTAAGGACGCCCAAGGACGCACTCCGGCACATCATCAGCGGGGACTGGCATCACCGACTGGCAAAATTTCTGCTCGCCCAGCACACCACACCGTGCGTGGCCACAGGGAAGAGCCCAGCAGAACTACGATGGGGACGGAGCCTCATCACCAAGCTTGACTGGCTGCACCTCGACCGAGTGGCAGCAGAGACCGAGAAGCCCTCGGCACCTAGGGTGCTCAACGTGGGGGACCTGGTTTGGGTAAGGAACTACGGGGCAGGACACCCATGGATTCTGGGGACAGTGGTTGAGAAAACTGGGCCTCTCTCCTACATCGTGGGGGTGGAAGAGGATCGACACATTAGGCGACACATCGACCAGTTCAGAGGAAGGGCCCCTGAGTGCACCACCCTCACCCAACCTGATAACCACACCCCAGAAGAGACCAGACCAACTGGAAACCACACGGACCCTGAACAAGTGGAGGATGGCTTTCTTCAGCCAGCCCTGCGGCAACATCAAACCCATCGGCGGCGGCAGAGATCCGGCGGTCGGACCCAACCCAGCTCAGGAGCACGATGAGCCAGACGACCAGGCCCAAGGTGAAGCCCCACTCAGACGATCCACCAGGCCCCACAGGACACCAGCGTACCTAGCGGACTATGTGTGCAAGTGACCCATCAACCTCGCTGTATATGTATATAGTTAAACATTGTAGATAGTTGTGTTATGTTGCTAGTTGTGAGGGAGGCTCTTCTCTAAGGGGGAAGGGGTGTTATGTATCCAGATGCAGGTCCCCTGCATAAAAACGGCCACTAGGGGGTGTTGGCCTGGACGGTTTGGCGGGAAAACCTAGGGCCAACCCCATTGGCTAGCTACCTACCTGGCCGAGTATATAAGGAGGCCAGGTAGCCCTTGTTCGCCAGTACAGAACCCACCCCCAATAAAGAGCTGAACCCGTACTCTGGCTGGCGTCTCTTCCTTGCGTCGGACCCACTACATTACAGGAAGGTGTTCTGTAGACCTCAGAAAAGAAATAGAAATCCCCATGCAGTCTGTCCACTGCTAGATAGCTATCTACTCTTCTCGGGCAAATGAAGAATGACAACATTGTGCAGGAAGACAGAACTCAGTACAGTACATACAGCACAACTGTACAACCTATATGTAGTCTTTCCAACATGCAGCACCGATTGTACAGTCTACATATCATTTTCCCAGCAGCAGAGGAAGCACTAAAGAATCAGTTTCCAATTAAAATTATATCTGTACATGGAATGTACAGTAATTATTCTGCTATTGTATTACACAAGAAAACATCCTGGTCAAATTCAATAAAATGTTTAGAAGAACTTTCTCCAACAGGATGCCCTCCATATGTCTTGGAAATGAGGGAGATTCAATGGATATCAACCTTGAGAAGACAGTACAAGGCTGACTAGGTGCAGCAAAGCATTGGTATTCCCACAGCTGGTTCAGAATACCTTTAAATGGATCGTGGTGTACACTTATAGAGGCATCCTCTACTGTGGTGTCTTTTTCTTTTATTGTGGTGTGAATATTCTGCATTTTTCCAAAAAAAGTCACACTAATGTCTCGGAACATAATGCAAATGAAATGGAGTGAAATCCAAAGAAAATTACAAAAACATAATGCTTAATTCAGACAGATTCTATTCTGTAACAAAGTGCTGAAGCATACATTTTGGAAGGTCTCACCGAATTGCTTTACAATATATTCCATCTCCAGTTTTCCTACTTCAAGGAGATGGTTAAATCACCATAGCTGCTATAGTTAGGTTTATACTTATAAATCCAGGCATTTCACTGCAAGCCACATAGTATCTAGGCATGAATACAATAAAAAACATCCAGCCCCCAAAATAAAAGTTCTGCCCTATCATACACACACACACACACACAAACAGAGAGAGAGAGATCCAGTTACCCATTTTTATTACTTTTATTACTTTTGTATTAGTATGAGCTTCAAAAAATCAACAAAATCAGAGTGATCATCTTGATGGATACCCCAGTGAAACTCTTACAATGAGTTTTTCCTCCCTTGCAAAGCTCAGTGGAACCTCAGCCTTGCTGTGAAATAACAGTTCTCTGTTTGTGATGTGGTAAAAACAAGAAAAAGGAACACTTAAATCATGGGCAGCGGACAAAGATAGTGGTACAGTATGTAAATAACGATAAAACAGGATGGTGAGACTACTCCTCAGTAGTGTCGTGAGTCATTAGTGAAGAAGACTCAGAGAAAGTAATTTATTTTCTATAGTGTGTGCTTTTGAAAGCCCCAATCCACATTATAACTTCTGATTTCAACAGTATAAAAGCTAGTGAACCCACTGCATTCCGGCTCCACCTAAATGATAAAGCTGGAGGTGGAAGGACTTCAATAGGATCTAGATTATTATTATGACAGGGTTTTCCTCTCAGGATTCGGCCTCTTTCTAAATGGTGGGAAACATTGCTTTAAACAACCCCCACTCTCCACATGACAAAGTGTCTACAGTCCTGTAAACAGAATAGACGGAATAAGCTATTGTCTACGCTCAAGGCTCAGTTACAACGAAAACTTTTGATTGGTCCAGGATGTAAAAGAACAAAAAAGACATTGAATAAAAGAGGAACAATACTCTTCACCAGGAAAATGAGTGTCGACTAATTTATACTATGTTTGGTTTGGGCATCATATACATTGCCATGATGCAATGGTAACTGCCAGTTTCCAAAGAAAGTGGTATCAGTAAACCTAATCATGGGAATTTCCTGTCACTGGGACAGAGTCCCTATACTTTGGACTGTAGAAATGCTGTAATTTGTAGGGACAGAGACCTTTTGTTCTTGTGTCATGTCCCCATAAAAAGCTGAGAACCAAACCAAACCAAAATTCCAAATATTCCTCCAAATGGGGACTTTTAGTATTATTAGAAGTTATTGTTCATCATTCCCTTTTAGCACTTTGGGTGCCTTCTGTATCTTTGTGAAATCAATGCAAATTTAAATGAGCTGAAAATCTTATGATGTAATATAAATAATGCATATTGTATTGAGAAAATACCTTCTATCCAGTCTTTTATGTATAGCTGCTGCTTGGTAAATAGACTTGGGCTTTCTTTGCAGTCATACAATAAATTATATCTATTTTTTCATATAATATGGAGACCAGTAAGCATGTATTGCAACACTGCAACAATGTTATGAAGGCACACAGCCTTTAGATTAACATACTAACCTACCTTGTATGGAATACTATGAGCATGTTTGGTTAAATCGGGTTGCACAATGGCATACTGGTTTAAATTTGCCAAAATGTACTAGTCTTATGTTCCTAAAATTAGCAGGGAATGCTTCACGTACAGTAGTAACTAAGGCTGGATATTACAAATATACAAATAAGAGTTTTATGAAAGCTTCAGTTGTCCAAACCATGATTGGCATTGGAGGTAAATATTCAAGGGCCCATCTAGTGAAAGTTATGACAAGTTACAGTTTGTTTGAGTTTTTTTATTGAAAAGTTTTACAATAAATTTTGAATACAAAACCCTCACCCTCCCCTCTCCCCAACCCTCCCCTCCCCTCCCCCCTCCCCAACTTCCCAGAGCTAAATACAGGGTATAAAAATACGAACAAACATAATCTAAAATATGCAAACAACAATAAAATATTAAATTCTATCGCATTTTAACTCTCAGTAAAATAACTACAAGCTAATTATACATCATATATATCCTCTACTTATTAGATTGCTAAGTGAAACATTTTAGTCCCATATTTATTCTGAATATAGTCAATCCATCTCCTCCACTCCACAATGTATCTCTGTTGCGATTGGTCTTTTAAATACGCTGAGATCTTTGCCATTTCCGCCAAGTTGGAAATTTTAAAGTCCATTCTTCTTCTTCAAGTTACAGTTTGTTATTTAGAGTTTAGGAATACATGCATACATGCATGCATGAATGAACAGCAGTGTTTTCTGAAACTTAGAGAAAGGATGTGAGACAGATGAATAAAGATGAAGTGATTATAAATAAAAGAGCTAAACTTTATGACAGAATAAGAATCTTATTCTTAAGAATAAGAATCATCTAGATTGTTGTAGAAGCACATAAAACTATGAATAGTTACATGTTATATATTATACTCCAATGATAATTATCATGAAAAAAGCATGCATGAGTATTGGCCAAAGCGGCATAATCTTCTGAATAAATGAAATGGGACAAAAAGTTATTTTGTTAGGTGAGTGGATGGGTGGAACAAACCAAAGGAATACAAAACAGTTATTGGGCCATTTGGAGACACAGGAATAAATAAGATTGTTGATTGTTTGATCATTATCTAAGAAAAGGTCTGCTTGTTTTAAATACAAGATAAGCATTAAGGTAGATGTAGGTAGACTTTCTTTTGTCTTCTGCCTTTCATTTCTTTTGCTTGCTATATGTAGTTCACTCTTTCCCCATGCTTTATATAACATTGCTTGCCTCTAAAGCAGGGGTGTCAAACTCAATTTCATCGAGGGCCGCATCAGCATTGCGGTTGCCCTCAAGGGGCCGGGTGGGCGTGGCCTACTGGGTGGGCGTGGCTAGAGTGCATATGGCCTACTGGGTGGGCGTGGCCAGCTCTACATCATTCGCATCAAGGGTGCCTGTGGGGGCCTGGGCAGGAGTGGGACAGATCTAGGGTCTCTGGCAGGAGGAGGGTCTCTGGGCCAGGGCCAAGGCAGTGGGGGCCATTCCCTCTCTGTTTCCAGGATGGCTTCGCGGGCCGCATGAAACCACTTCGCGGGCCGGATCTGGCCCCCGGGCCTTGTGTTTGACATGTCTGCTCTAAAGGAAAGATAGGAATGTACGTATGCAATAATATCCATTCTTTATAGGATTCAGGGTATCTCTGCTTCAATCTTCCCTGTTAGTAATATATTTGTAAACAAACCTATGCTTTAAAAAAGTAAGTAAGTAAATAAACAGTTGCTGTCACAAAATAAGTGCTAAAAAAGCTTGCTAATTAATAATATGGCTGCTAAGGTAAGTGTGGCCCAGCAGAAATACTTATTTAAAAGTGGAAAAACTAGTGAACTATCTACCAATTTTATTTTTTTTAAAAAAAAAAAAAACTTACATATTTATTCCATTTCTGTAGCTGCCCATTTCAGTCAAAAACATTTTAAAACAATACAAAACAATAATAACATCCAAAATAAACATACAGAGCAGCCAAGAGACTTGTCCAGAAGGGACAGAAAGAAGGCTCTTAACATATTCAGGTCTTAGGCTCAGGAACATCGCCAGGTTCTTAGAGCCTTGTGAAAGGCTATCTGGATTGGGGCCATTATAATCTCAAAAGGAAGGGTGCCCCATAGAGCAGGGGCCACTGCAAGCCAACAACTCTGGCTTATGGAATCTGCAGCATACCCATTCCGTTAGATTGGGCTGGACAAGTAGAGACTCTTGCAAAAAGGCGATTCCTCAGATAACCCAGTCAGTCCCAAGCTATGTAGGGCTTTAAAGGTGACATCCAGCACTTTGAATTGCACCCAGAAACACAGTGGTAACCAATGCAACTCACGCAGAAGTGGTTACATGTGCCATACATCTGGCACCGTTTACTACTTGCACAGCCACATTCTGCACCAGCTGAAGTTTCCAAATAGTCTTCAGGAACAGCCCCATATAGAGAGGGTTACAATAATCTGATATGAAATTCATGTAGGACCCAGAAGATTTCTGGAAAATAATAATGATCTCAGAGACTGTTTTTATTTTGCTGCACCACTTTCTTTAATTAAAAGAATGTGTTTAGAAAAAACAAAACAGGGTGCCTTGGAGACATCAAGATGTAGAGCAATGCAACATACAAAAACATTTCACATGAGACTAGAGAAGGAGTAGGCAATTTGTTATTTTCTAGATGTTTCATATTACAATTCTCACAGCCCTTACAGCTGGCCATGCAGGTTGCAGCTGAGAGTCCAAACATTTGAAGAGCATCGTATTGTCTGTGTGTGGACTAAGTCTAGGAATTCTTAGGACAGATTCCTTAAAATAAACAAGTTACTGATGCTTGCTGACTTTAAATTTAAATGAAAAGGCTGGAGGAGATCAAATGGGGCATCTGAAATAACCATATGGATCAGAAATGTGTTTGTAAAAAGAAACCATCCTGGAAGTTCATAAAATCATAGTCTAGTTCCTTCCCAGTACATCATCTTCAATGAAAGATGAAACAGTATTCCTGAAAGATGGGGATGGTTCATTTGCATCATTCATTACCTGGGATTATTTATTCATATCCTGCCTTGCTATTTTTACACATAACTCAATGTGATGTACATATTCCACATACCTTCCTCCTCCTTTCTCCACAACAACCTTGAGAGGTAGGTTGGGCTAAGAGAGAGTGACTGGTCCAACGCCACCCAGCTGGTTTTAATGGCTAATATGGGACTTGAACTAATGGTCTCCTGCTTTCTAGCCTGATGCCTTAACCACTAGTGACTAGACCAAACTTTTTTTAACAGTCAATCTGACCTGCCTTCCTGCAATTTGAAGCTGTTATTCTAAGTCTTGCATTCTGGACTAAGAGAGAGCAGGACTTGACTATCTTCTATGTGATATTCTTTCAGATATTGGAAGAATGCTATTGCTATCCCCTCTCTCCTCAGTTGTCTTGTCTTTAGGCTAAAAATATCCATCTCTTTCAATCACTTGCAGGTGATGGGTATGCACAATTAAACCATGTATCTAATGGCTTGAACCCAATTATTAAAGGGGCTGGCTTTATGGTTACTAACAGTCCCAGCCACCAAAATCTAAAAAAGGGTCTTTTCTGAAGATGATCCAACTGTCAAAACTTTTGGGGACACAGACCTTCTCCTTTATGGTCCCCAGGCTAAGAACCATAGTCCCCCAGATATTGCATTTGGCCTCCAGTCATTCGGCAATTAGGAACATCTTAAAGACACATGGCTTTCATCAAATACATAATTAAGTGAATTTTGTGCCTATTTTCATGTTAATTTTATCTGTTTTTACATTATTAATTCCTTTTGTTCCTTTTTAAATATTAAGCCATCTTGAGAACTTGACAAAATAGAAGAAAAAAAGGGGTATTAAGTCCATCCAACTATGTTTCATTAACTTCATTTGGAGATATCTGAAGGGGGAGGAGGGAGGGGAAAACAAGAGGAGTAAATGACAAAATGAGCACTGTGCTATTGTAGTGCAATTTCCATTTGTTTCCTAAGTGTATTGTAATAGTTCACACTTGTATGAAAGAGGCAGAAGTGTATTATGACAGCATGGTTGCATTTTGGCATACAGAAATAACTTCTTTGGAATTTGGGAAGAACAGTAATTTCTAGAATGGAAAGAGTGAATAGAAATGAGAGATAGAAAAGAAAAAAAAATCCTTGCATGAAATGTTGACTACAGATATGTCAGAAGGAATTGAAATCAAACAGATTTTAATCAATGAGCAAGAGTGTCTTTTGCAAGAGGACATTTTTCAGCACAAAATCAGATGCCACAGATTTGATCACTGGTGTCTCATACAAACATAAGGTCTCTGTAAGATCAAACCAACATTTTTAATAGTTCAAACTCCAGGCTTCTATTTATAAATATTTGCTCCTAACCAGATGGTTAGGGGAAAGACTTAATCAGAAGTTCAATAGTAATTTCCTAGTCACTCTGAGTCCTCCAGCAACTTATGCTGAAGCCTACTGCCTCTGATTCAACATTTTCTGTTGCCGCTTATTGAACAATATGAAGGAGGCCATTAAAACACCATCTGTTTATCGCCTGATATCTGCTAAACTGGGCCACAAGTGAGAGCAGATATTTGCTGTTCATTTCAGCATTTAAGAGATAGTAAACTCCTAGAGCTGATGAAGCCATACATTACAACTTAGCTTTGCCAATTCAGCTTTATGGAAAAATAAGTATGCCTAACAGGGGTCAACATTTGCCACACCTTCAAGAAAATGTTCTTGTAACCTCTGAAAAAAAGAAAACTTCTTCTAGATAAAATGAAAAAATGTATTGAAGAATTCTGTAAATCCTACTCTACTCAATATATTCCAATGAAATTGAGAGAAGTATTATTAGTTTCTGATGTACCCAAATACTCAGTGCATTTCAGTATCTGTTGATTTATAGGTTCTGTGTACTGTAAACAGCACAATGCTTTTGCCAGTAAAGATAATTTCAAATCTGGAAATCTCCAGGTTTTAGGGAGTTTTTATCATTTTTTTAAGGAAGGACATTTTTAAACACAATATCTTTCCCACTCAGGAAATACCCTTATACTTTCCTTTAGCTTAAAGATTCTACTGAGTGCCCTATATCTCACAACCTTGGGTTCTTTGATTTAGTTGCTGTGTTGTTTTAAAAAAACTTTATTACTGTCAAATATTCCAATTTTTACATAATATTTCCAACTTTACAAACAGACAGGGAGGAAATCTATTTAATGAGTAATCTTAAAAATGACACAGTTGCATCCATAAACATCTTGGCTTACCCCCATTTAAGTTTATTATTAATGACACCATCAAATCATAAGGTAATTTTCTTCTTTTCATACATATCATATGTATAATTTTCACATTGAATAAAATATCTTCTGCTTTGTGCCATGTACAAGGCAGTAAAACAAATCTTATCAATCTTTAGGAAGGTTATAAAGTTAGAACTTTTCTGTAAATGTTTGAAGCCTTATTGTTATTGACTGGGGCTAGTACCATGCTTGTTATAGTATTACCTTAGCTGTTACTCGCTTTATTTTTTTATCTTATTGTACCTGTTACTGGTTATGTTAAAAACTACTGGTAATTTTTAATCCAGTGGCATATAAGTGCAATAAATAAGTTAAAAAAGAGACATAGAAATATTCAAGTTCCATTATCTCTTAATTATAAGTCTCTGGCAATAATATCATGTCTTGACAGTCCTTGATAAATTATCAACTTAATTAATAATTGGTCAGTTAATTATTAACTAATGAATCCAAAAGTGTCCCATTCAAATTTTCTCAAGAAGGCTAATTAGTGTGGAAATAAGAAAAATCTTTGGCCACATTCTCTCCAATGTGCCCTCCTCTGATTGATTCACCTTTAGTAAATCTTCAATCAATTAATCAGAATTGAGCTGGAAAGGACCTTGGAGATCTTTTAGTCCAGGTCTTTTCAACCTTTTCACCTATTGTACCACTTTTAGGATATGGCAATATTCGAGTACCACCTAGCAAGGTGTCAAAAACCTGGTGACCAAAGAAAAAACCCTGTTCAAAGTTGCAATTGTACTGAAATGACTTATGACCATTTTTCACACTTATGACCATTGCAGCAGGCTCAGGGTCATGTGATTTATATTTGGATGCTTGGCAACTGATTCATATTTATGATGGTCACAGTGTCCCAGGGTCATGTGATCCCCTTCTGCAACCTTTTGACAAACAAAGTCAATGGCAGGGCTGCTGGTGGCCAAGTGCTAAGGCGGGACTTCCCTCCCTCCCTCCTTCCCTGCCTCTCTCTTTCTCAATCCCATCTCCTTCTGAAGGAAGAATTTGACACACACACCCCATATTTCCCCTCTTCCATATATTCATCAAACAAGGAAAAGCCTCCAGAGACAGAAAAGATAAGCCGCTGAGGGAACTAGCTTAAAAAGGCGCATTCTCCTTTAAGAATTACCTACTAGCTAGAAAGGTAAGTTAAGGAGCTGGCAGCCGGCACTTAAGGAAGAAAAAAAAATGTAGAAAGTACTGGCTGCCGGCTAAGGCAGCCTCCCCAAATGGCTCCATTCATAAGTAAAGGAATGCTACAGGCAAAATCCATTCAGGAGAAAAATACTTCAAAATCCCTTGCAGCAAAACTTACAGCTAACAATAGCAGAGCAATAGAAGCTAACACAAGACATCAGCCATCAGCCAAACAGAAATTGCCAAACACTCCTTAAGAACACAAAGCTCACATTGCACAAATCCCAGAACTTCAAAGTCACAAAAGCACATAAGAATCCTTCCACTCTCCATCTCCCTCCCTCCCTGCCTCCCCTCCAGCCGATGCTGCCTTTCTTCATTGCTGCCTTTCTTCATTCCTCGTGGAGGGCAACCCCGCCCCCACTGCATTTCTTGCCTGTTTGTTGCTGCCAGCACAGGTGGCTACCACAGAAGTTGTAAATTGGCTCATGGCTGGCCTGCTTGATCTCCTCTCCTCCCACCCTCCTCCTTCTTTCCCTTCAGTGTAGCTAGAGCTGACTCCACCTCCTCCCAAGGCTATTTCTTTTTCTCTCTCTCTCCTTCTCCTGCCCAAACTGCCTCCTTTTATAGCCTCTCCTGTCTCTGGCCCCCTCCTCCTCCTTTCTCTTCCAGGTGTGCTGGAAATGCCAGTCCTGGGACCTTTGCCTTGCCCCAGCCACTCTGCAGCTTTGGAGGTCTCTCTCACAGTAAGTCCTGTGCTGTGCTGGCTCGTTCCCTCCCCCACTGCGTACCACCTGCCACGTGCTAATGTACCAAGGGTGGTACGTGTACCACCAGTTGAAAAGCCCTGTTCTAGTCCAACCCCCTGCTTAAGGAAGTTTCTCCTTAATTCCAGGTTGCTTCTCTCCTTGATTAGCTCCATCCATTGTTTCTTGTCTTGCCTTCTGGTGCTTTGGAAAATAAGTTTGACCCCCTCTTCTTTGTGGCATTGTACTTCGCCTAAGTTTGCAAATCATCCCTGCTCCTATCATATCTATACGCCACTAGACATCTGTTTCTGAGGATCTCATCAACTCATCCAAACACAATTTTTATTTTTTAATATCTGTTGATTAAAGCAAAAGTAGTAGACTACTGTTAAAATAAACTTTGCTAGTTTGTAGCTATGTTTGCACAACATAACATACATAGTTAACTGAATCATATTTTACCTAATCCAATTTTCTACATTTGTATGACTCATTGAACCTGCCTTCAGAAGCTGTGAATACTCCAACTGTTGGAAGTTTTTAAGAAGAGATTGGACAGCCATTTGTATGTTTCCTGCCTGAGCAGGGGTTGGACTAAATGACCTCCAAGGTCCCTTCCAACTTTATTATTATTATTAACCAATCACAGAGGCTGGGTTAACACAAAATGTTAGGTTAAAATGTAATTTATTAGTTATAACTTACAGAACAGATTTTAAAGTAACAGTATTATCAGGGCTTTTTTCTCATAGAACGCTCAGAACGGCGTTCTGACACCTTTTTTTTTGAAAAAAAAAAACACCAAACTCCCTCCATTGGCTTCAAAAGCCTATTGCAGGAGTAGGCAATCTTGGCTCTTTTTTATGACTCATGGACTTCAACTCCCAGAAATCCTGAGCCAGCCACGCTGAGGGGAAAGAGAGAGTTTTCCAAGCTGAGCCATGCTGGCTCAGGGATTCTGGGAGTTGAAGTCCTTGAGTCATAAAAGAGCCAAGGTTGCCTATCCTGCACTAGAGGAGGACATTAAAATTATTTACAAGGTTACTTCTTTAGGAACTAAACTTTTAGAATCTTTAAAAAAGCCAACAGGAAACAACCTCACATTTTTCATCTGCTTCTGTCTTTTGGAAGGTAAAATTAGATAACAAAATAATATATTTCCTATGTTAACATCTCTGCAATGAAATCAATAAAAGTAACAGGAAAGAAATGAGAAACATTTTTCTCAATGTAATATGTCTAATTTAGCTGATGCTAAAAAAATAGTATCTTTTGTACACTCTTGAAAACTATTTTGAATCTATAACCATCTATTACAACTAAACCACTTTAAATTAAACAATTCTTAAGAATGAAATATTCTTAATTTAGACTTTACTTTTACTGTTTGGACTGTTGTGTGTTTTGAAAAATAGATTATTTAGAATCTAGTTACGTTGCACTTCAGTCTTTAAATAATTAACCTAGTATATACATAATAATATATGATGTTTTCCATGGGGAGCTTAACATCAATAACAACATTTATTAAAATGTTCCAAATGCCATTTGCTTGTTCACACACTCACTTACTGCCCCGACACTTCCAAACACTATTTGCTCATTCACTCACTCATTCACCGCCCCATCGCTTCCAAACGCTTCCAAACGCCACTTGCTCGCTCACTCACTTACTGCATTTGGAAGCGACGGGGCAGTAAATGAACGAGTGCCGGTGCCGGAGGCCATAAGCTGTTTGGCACCAGAGACCATTGCCACGAGGAACACAGCTCTGGGTCGGGATTCGGAGCAACTCCGGGTGGGGGCTCAGCACGGGCAGCAGCGTGGCAACTGCGGGGAGGGGAATCCCCACGGCGGCCGTGGCGAGGGGAATCCCCGCAGCCTGTGGCTCCGAGCCACAGGGGCAGGCATGCAAAGGACAGGCAGCGATGCCGTAGCAAGACACTGGCATCACTCCCAGTGACAGCACCTCTGAGTTCCGGCACCTTTTTTTTTAGAAAAAAAAGCACTGAATATTATCCCCCAAAAGAGACAGCATACATTTCTTTTTTTTTTTTTTTTTATTGAAAAGTTTTTCAATACATTTTAATTATTACATCCCATCCCCCAACCCTCCCCAACCCTATCCCACCCTCTCACCCTCCCCTTCCCCCCTCCCCCCCCCCGGACTTCCCAGAGCTAGATACAAGGTATAAAAATAAAATAACCAATCATAAACTCTCATATGCTAACAACAATAAACTATTAAATCTCTCGCACTTTAGCTCTTATAAATTGACTACAAGCAATATACTTATTCAAATGCTAGATGAAACTTTTTAGTCCCATATTTATTCTGGATGTAATCAATCCATTTCTTCCACTCCACAATATATCGTTGTTGAGAATAATCTTTCAAATATGCTGAGATCTTTGCCATTTCCGCCAGGTTGGAAACTTTTAAAGTCCATTCCTCTATAGTCGGCAGTTCTTCCTTCTTCCAATATTGCCCTATTAAGAGTCTCGCTGCCGTAATTAAGTTCAACATCAAATTAATGTCCAACACTATAGTATCAGTAATAATGCCCAATAAAAACAATTGCGGACAAAACTTTATCCTTTTCTTGAATATCTTCTGCATATTCCACCAAATTTTAATCCAAAATGGTTTGATCTTTTTGCAAGTCCACCATATATGAAAATACGTTGCATCTTCGCCACCACATCTCCAACATTTGGGCTGGTAATTCGGATACATACTTGCTAACTTTCTAGGATCTAAATGCCATCTATAAAACATTTTATAAAAGTTCTCTCTTAAATTTTGAGCTTGCGTAAATTTCACATTTCTCACCCAAATCTTTTCCCAAGTGTCCATTGTGATAATTTCCTGAATATTCTGTGCCCATTTTATCATACAATCCTTAACAATTTCTGTTTCTGAGTCAATCTCTATCAATGCAAGATATATCCGTTTAATATGCGCTGGTCCCTGATTTCTAATTTGTTTTACCAAATTTTCATCATCCATCAAAAAACCAATCTTCTGATCTTCTTTCCACCTGGCTTGTAATTGTCCATATTGAAACCAAGTTTGTACAATCTTTTTTTCTCGTAAAAGATTATATGACTTCAAACACCACACATTCCTCTCCAAGCTCAAAATTTCCTTATATGTAGTCACATCATGTTTAAATCCAACATTTATATTCTCTATTGCGTGTTTGGGTATTGCCCATAACGGTATCTTATAATTTAACTTTTGTCTGTGCTTTTTCCAAACTCGCAACAAAGCATACCTCAAAATATGCATTTTGAACACATTATCTACCTTTTTGTCATACAGTAAATATGCATGCCAACCAAATAACAAATCATACCCTTCAAGATTTAACAGTCTCCCCTGTGTCAGATTGATCCAATCACTTATAGCTGATAATGCAGCAGCTTCATAATATAATTTAAAATTGGGCATTCTTAGACCACCTCTTTCGCGTGTATCCTGCATGATTTTAAATTTGACCCGTGGCCTTTTCCCTGCCCAAACAAATTTGTTAATACCCTTCTGCCATTCCTCCAAATTTGAATCCTTTTTGAGAATGGGTATCATTTGAAACAAAAATAAAAATTTTGGCAAAACATTCATCTTTACTGCTGCAATTCTTCCCAATAATGATAGTTGTAATTTTTTCCAACTATCCAATTCTTTTTGCACTTTATTCCATAACTTTTCATAATTATTTTTATATAATTTAACATTTGAGGGTGCTAGATATACCCCCAAATATTTAACCCTTTCAACAATTTCAAATCCAGTTAAGCTTTCTAAAGAAACCTTTTGTAATGCTGTCATGTTTTTGGATAAAATTTTAGTTTTTTGTATGTTAATCTTAAATCCAGAAACTTTCCCATATTGCGATATTAACTCCATCAATTCCATAACAGAATTTTCTGGATGTGTCAAAGTAATAACCAGATCATCCGCAAACGCCCTCAATTTATAGTCCTGATCTCTTATTTGAATTCCCTTAATTGTTTCCGAATTCCGTATTTTAATCAATAATATCTCCAACGTTAAAACAAATAACAAAGGTGATAACGGGCAACCCTGCCTTGTGCCCTTTTCAATATTACACATTTCAGTCAAACTATTATTAACAATTATTCGAGCTGTTTGCTTCTGATATATTGCCCTAATTGGTTGTAAAAATTCATCCCCAAAATTCATTTTATCTAATACTTTTAACAAAAATTTCCAATCCAATTGATCAAAGGCTTTTTCAGCATCCAAAAAAATCAATGCTGCAGAGATCTGGTTATTCCTTTCCAAAAATTCCAACAAATCAACTATATGTCTCACATTATTTTTCATTTGTCTACCACTTATAAACCCAGTTTGATCACCATGAATTACCTGTTGCAATACCCTCATAAGTCTACTAGCTAAAACCTTAGCAAATATCTTGTAGTCCGTATTCAAAAGTGAAATTGGCCTATAGTTTTTTGCTTGAGTAGCGTCCTGATCTTCTTTAGGAATTAAAGAAATAAAAGCAGTTTTCCAAGACGGAGGCACTCCTCCCCCTTTTTGAATTGTCTGAAACAGTTCCTTTAATGGCTTTATCATCTCAAACTGTAGATTTTTATAATACACAGCAGTCAAGCCATCAGTGCCTGGTGCTTTACCTACTTTTAACTGTTTAATTGCCAAGTATATTTCTTCCTCAGTTATCAACTGATTCATTTCTTCTTTTTGGTCTTGCGTAAGAACCGGGATGCTAAAATCTTTCAAATATAAATCAATGTCCGTTTCATTAATCTTATCACTAGCATATAATTTAGAAAAAAAATCAACAAAGGTTTCCTTAATAAGATTCTGTTGATACACAATCTTTCCCTTATGTTCTATTTTATCTATATTAGAAACCCTTTGCTTCTTTCTTAACATATAAGCTAACCATCTGCCTGGTTTATTGGCATTGCAAAAAGTATTATGCCTTGCAAACCGTAGATTAGTTGCCACCTGATCAGCCATTAACTTATCAAATTGTCCTCTTAACAGCTTAATAGTCTCTTTAATCTTCACATCCGATGGATTCAAAATTAAAGCCTTTTCTTTTTCCTTAATCTCTGTCTCCAATTCTTTCCTCCTAAAATCCAAGTTGCGTCTATATTTATTATTAAGATATATCAACACACCTCTCATGTACGCCTTACTAGCATCCCATACCATTTCCATAGAAGTACCCTTATGCATATTCGTTTCAAAAAAAACCTTCATCTGTTTCTTGCACTCTTCCACGTTTTTCTGATTTCTGAACAAATTCTCATTTAAACGCCAGGAACGTCGTTCTCTACTATCTTTTCCAATCTCTAGCCAAACTGGGCTGTGATCAGACATAGTCTTTGAACAAATCTTTATCCTCTTAGTTCTAAAAAAAAGGTCATTAGACAATAGTATAAAATCAATCCTGGAAAAAGATTGGTGTCTATCAGAAAAGAAAGTATAGTCTCTTTCTTGTAAGTTCCTTTCCCTCCAAACATCACGTAATTCCATATCGTCCATCATTTCAAAAAAAGATTTAGGCAATTTCGCATGACTTGGGGTACTTCTGTAAGATCCACTCTTATCCATTTGTACATTCAAAACACCATTCCAATCTCCCATAAAAATAAAAGATTTGTAATCCAATTGGGTAATCCTGCTGTGTAACAAACTATAAAAGTCAGCTTGCTGTTGATTGGGCGCGTATAATCCAACCAAAAGAGTTCTTTTACCTTCTAGTAACAAGTCCACAATAACATATCTTCCTTGTTGATCAGCTTCAATTAACTCTGCTGTAATTGTATTCTTGACATAAATAACCACTCCATTTTTCTTGTTAACTGCAGAGGCAATAAATTGTGTACCTAGTCTTGAATTTGATAAATACTTTTGGTCCATAACTCTAATATGTGTTTCTTGTAAGCAAATAACATCAGTCTTAAATTGGTTTAAATATTGAAAAATTTTCTTTCTCTTTTGTGGTGAGTTTAATCCATTAACATTCCAAGTTAAAAACTTAGTCACCATTTCTGGCAACCCGAAGCTTTTGAAGCGCATCTTCCAGAATCCCTTTTACATTTTTAGGTCGCGCTCCTCCCACAGCTTGGCTATAGGTACATTTTGAAGGTTCCACAACATTCTGCTGGGCTTGGTCTTGGTCACGCCTGGCTCGTCTCGAAGCAGCTCGGGTGACCCTCTGGTCCTTTGCTTCTTCTACTGTTGAAATTTGAATCACTCCTGGTGCTGTCTCATCTATCTGTATTCCTTCAGCATCATAAGACTTTCCCTCCTTTATTGATTCCAGAAGTGGTATAGGAATTGCTTTTAAAACATTGCTATAAAAATCACGTGCCTGCAAGACCGTAGCGAGACGGTATCTTGTATCTTCAAACATTACCACCATACCCACTGGAATCTCCCATCTGAACCTGACATCGCGTCGCTTAAGCTCATGTGCTAGAAATGCAAATTCCTTTCGTTTCCTTAGGATTTTTGGAGGGATCTCTTTTAAAACCAAAACTTCTTGGTCAGCAATCACAAGCTTTGTATTGTAAGAAACTTGGATAACTTCATTCCTGATTGCTCTCTTTGTAAAGTAAACAACCACATCTCTAGGTAATTTCCTTTGTCTCGCAATCCAGGAGTTAACACGGAAAATTTTGTCTATATCTTCTGCAATTTCTTCAGCTGGCCTTCCCAGCACGTCTTCGAGAGCAACAGAAACTAATTTTTTCAAATCTTCCTTTAAATTCTCCTTAAGACCCCTTATCCTCACAGCAAACTCCATTTCATGATATTGTACCAATGTCAAGTCATAATCAATTTTATCCACCACATTCTCAGTCTCTAGTATCTTTGCATCCAGTTTAGTATTATTTTGAGTGAGATCCTCCACTCTTTCGTCAAGGCGTTCAATACATATCGCCATGCCTTGAAATGCAAGCAAGATGTCCTCCCTCATTACTGTAAATTTTTCTGTCAGCTTCTCATCCATCTTCTCATCTATCATCTCAGCCAAATGCTGTGAATGTTTTTCCAAAGCATCTTCCAAAACTTTAACTGTTAAGACAGGCGAAGGTAGAGGTGCAGGAGGTGCTAACACTTGCGCTGAAGATTGCGGCAGGGGGGAAGCCCCCGCTGTTTTAGGAAGTTTAGAAGAAGATTTAGCCGCCATTTTTTCCCCCTTTTGCAACTACGCACTTTCACTTTCTAAGTCTTCAATGTAGATTGAGCCAAAGTTCAAAAGTTCACTTACTCCTTGTTCTCTTGCATCGCTCTGCCTGCTTCCATTAACTTCCAAAGTCCATTCTTGTAGGCAGGGATGGTTGCGTTCGCCTTGTTCTGCTCCAGGAAAAACGGAGCAGACACGCTGCGCGGCCCGGAGAAATCCAAGCTTCGGGGGGGCTCAATCTTCCAGCCGCCAGAGCTTTAAGCCCTGACGGCCCCAGAGAGCCCTTCCCCTACTTGGAAACTCACCCCCTCCTCTTCTCCCGAGGAGGGGGCTTTCGAACCGCCGAAACAGCTGATCGGCGCTGTTTTCGGCGGTTCTACAAAGCCGCGAAGCTGACAAGCTAAAAGCAGCTGTCGGCGGCGGCGCCTTGCCACCCGGAAGTCCCCCAGACAGCATACATTTCTTGTTGGCTGGTTGCAAAACATGATTATCATCATATGATTAACATTCCATATGTCAGGGAATTTTTCTCTTGCCTTACCCAACTGGATTAATTGCAGTCCAAAACTATAGTCACTATTCATGATAATTCAGTCAAATAACTTGTAATGAACAATGTTCATTAAATAATTCCATTTACCTATTCACATGAACTATAAAGAGCTAGAAAGAAATCTATTACATTACACAACTCTGAAAGCTTCTTCCCCAAACCCATATATATATGTCTCTGTGGTTATATATTTGAGGAATATGAGAGAGTTAACCAACCTCTGCATTCTGTCCTTTTATTTCTACAAATTTTCAGTGCTTTTTTAACAAGGTCCCATAAGACATGTCTGTATATGTATGTCTGGAAGGAAGAACATAAAGAAGATGGATAAGAGCAGTAAATGGCAGATATATCAGTGATACTTGAAAATGCAAGCAAATCTTTAAAAAGCATGGGAATATATGTATTAGGATTCAGGAAAATGATAGGTATATATACAGATTATATAAAGAAAATATACCATTATTAAACTCAAATTGGATGGAACATTCAGTACTAGTTTTCTGTTAATTATTTTATTTATAGATTCCACTTCCTGAATCTTACTTTTTAAATGTTTAGAGATTCTGGTTAATTTGGGGGCAGGGAGAAGGAGGTGATGGCAAAGTGTGATTGCAAATGGAATCTAAGCCAACTTTCCTCTTTTCTCACCAAAGCTTAAAAGTAGACTAGTGTTAAAACAGGATCTTTTATATATATTTAGCACATCACTTGGTACAGGAAGTGGTAGATATAATTATATCCCTTTACTGTATTATAGCAAATAATCCAGGACTGGCAGAAACAGAGGAAGATGCCTTATATGAAGTCTCTCTTGCCCAATAATATTAACATTATTTCATCATAATTTCAGGCAAGAATTCCACCTTACATGGAGATGGTAAAACTGAATTTGCATTCTTTCTTATGGAACCAAGACTGGGTTCTACAACTTCAAGAAGGAAACTACAACACTGTTTTACTTACAAGCAGACTTGTTAACTGTATTATATCAAAACTTATTCAAAAATTCTTAGGAATTCCATGTTGGAGATAAAAAAAAGTAGCAGAGGCTGTTAAGTCGCGAAGTCGCAGATCAATGAGACACTAGGCGATGGTTACAACGGAACCTTTATTTGATGGCAGGCTGGAGCAGACAACTGGGGAATAGGGCGACCTGGGCCCTTTTATACCTGTCCAGGTGGGCACTAGCCAATAGATTCAAACCTTTGTTTCTCACCTGGCTGGCAGCCAATAGGTTTAACTTGGCTTTCCCGCCAAATGCTGCTCCTTGCCGGAGCTGTCCAGCACAGCGCCTCCTGGAGTTATTGTAACTGTATGTCGGCCCGCATACATTACACCGGCAATGAACAGAACTTTGTCCTGGATATGTAACCTTGTAAAAACTGTAAGATTTATTCTCCAACTTTCTCCTGGAGCTACATTAAAGTTGATATAATTTCAAAACTTCATGATATTTCAGAGGAAATACTGAAATTCCAACAGAAATATATAATTCAGAACTACTTAAATCAGATAGAAGTATCTCTTATGGTTCCCTACCAAATAAATCAGAGTAGCATATTGTAGTTCTAGGAAGTGGTTAGGAATCAGGATGAGAAATTAAAATGTTACTAAAGTTTAAAAAAAGCTAAGGAAAGCAGTCCCAAAACTACAATTCCTTGGAAGAAGCTATGGTAGTAATGGCAGTTGTGAAGCTGCATGTGTCAAATGGGTATATAGGTTTCCGTTTAGTACAGTTTGAAGTATTTGTAACACTTTTAACATTGAAATATTTTCTCCTCTACTATTTAATGACTATTTGTCTTACAAACAATATTTGTTTCATGGGAATTTCCAAGAAATCTTTGGACTAGTGAACAGTGCAACATGTCCCATAAATATACTACGAAAAGAAGAGCAAAAATATTTTTTCTCCAAGATCAACCAGTAAAGAAGTGGCAGATAGGTATATCCCAATGGATACAAACATGGTGGGGAGAAGATTGCATATCTTTTCCCAGAACTGTGTTATCTGGAGGTGATAGTTACACAAACTTGGGGTAAATGCAGCTACTTTAAGATATTGCTTTATATACTTTTAATGTGGGGAGAAACAAGCAGAAGGAAACAAGCAAACAAAAGACAAATAGGAGATTGAAAGAGGAATTGATTCCCAAAGAAGTGCACGCAGAGATAATTCTCAGAAATAGTGTCAATTTTTTTAACAAAAAATTATGACAAAGTGAATGGTTATTGTCATGGAAGGGCTCAACAGAAGGATTCTTTAAGGAAAAACTTTGTCATAAAATTTTTTCATAAGATAGTTTCTTTTACAACAGTGTAGAAATATTGTAAATAAGTATCTGGATTTCAGAAAAATATTTTTTTAAAAATCCCCTTGTGGATTTTTTGGTGAAAACTTCACCCAACTTCTGGGTAAAAAATTGTTCTCAGAGCACTCATCAGTAGCTCCTCACTGAAGTGCAGTTGTTGAGTGGGGAGTCATACAGAGTTCAGCCCCAGATTCTGTATCATTTAATGTTTTAGTAATAACTTGGATGAGGTGTGAGAATGACCATCAGTTCTGCAGATGTCATGAAATTAGTTCAATTAGCTATGATCATAGAAGATAATATTCAAATTATTTTGATAGATTTGAGAAATGGCCTGAAGTAGAATTAATTTTTACAAGATAAATGAAAATATGCAATGTAGTGTGATTGCAGAACAAAATTTCAATAGAAATATAATTTCTAAATCACAAAAATAATAATTCCATTGTATTTTATATTATAAAGAGTTCCTTTGTATTCTGTGTTAATCAGAGTCCCACCTGGAATACTGTATCCACAACTGGACAGCACTTTGCTTTAAGAAGGAGTCAAATGACAAACTGATAAAGTTCAGAATGATGAGAGGAGTAGAAACAAAATATTTTGAAGAGATGCAGTATAAGGATTTTAACAACTGAGAGTGAGTGCATAAGAATACTCATCCAGAGCCTGAAAGAACATAATGCAGAAGGAGGCCAAGACCTGCTCTCTATTATCTCTGAGGGAAGGTCACAAAATAATAGATTTAAGTTGGCTGAATGTGAGAATGTGAGAAAAGATTCCTAAAGATTAATTCAACAGTGACACCAATAACCCGACATAGTTGTGGTTTCCCCTTCATTATATGTGTCTAAGCCAGGGGTGTCAAACTGCCGGCCCATGGGCCAGATACATCACAGCAAAACTGCACCCACCCCACTGCCAGCAATGGAAAAAAAGTCACGATACATCATGACACATCACGTGACGTCGCAAGTTTGACACCCCTGGTCTAAGCAAAGGTTGAATGACAATTTACTGATGTTTTAATTTAGATTCTTGCTTTAAACAAGACTTGACTATAAAAAAATGGTTCTCTAAATCTAGGGTGCTATTTTTTTAAGTTTATTGTCAAGTTTCCGACGTATGGGCTTTCAAGTGACTCTGAGGCATTGTTTACCTTAAAAGTCCTTTATTAGCCTAATACACCGGCAAATGCTTGCTCAAAGGAAACTGGAATCTGAAATCTCCGCCCCCTGCACAATATATTAAAACACAATTCTCCACCTTTCTCATTTTGTCATTAATCATATTCTCCAATTAATTTAAAGAATCAGTTTCCCTTCCGTTAGAAAACCCGCCAAGGTCTTATCTTCTTTAGAGATGGCTTTGAAAGGTGCAATCCTACTTGTCCCTCCTCCCAATCTTAAACTAAATCTCTTGTCAAGCAATAACATTTGATGTTAGCAGCTTTGGCATCCGCCCCCCCCCTCTTACAAAAAGGACAGATCCTGTAATGTAAACAAAACACAAGTTAGGAACTGGCTTTTGGTTTGTTGGGGTGTTTTCCATAAAACTTTTGGATAAGTCTGTCAGCTTTCACATCAGTAGATTTCACCGAAATGGCTTCAGACAATGGGTATCCCTTCCATTGTACTAGGTATTGCAATTTTCCCTTAAAGATTCTAGAATCAAGAATACGTTTAACTTCATAATGGGTCTTACCTACTACCATGAGGGGTGCAGGTGCTTTCTTAGGGGGAGGTCTTAAAGTGGAGGTTCGAAAAGGTTTCAGCAAGCTACAATGGAACACCGGGTGAATTTTCCCCAAAAGTCTGGGTAGTTTCAATTTTACTGTGACCAGGTTGATGATTTTCACAATGGGGAAAGGTCCCAAGAATTTTGGTCCCAATTTCTTATTGGGTAGTTTAAGGCGTAAGTATTTGGTCGACAAATAGACCTTTTCCCCAACATGGAATGTTCTTTGGGGAGCTCTCTTTTTGTCAGCTTGTTTTTTGTAGGTCTCAAAAGTCTTTTTTAGGGCCACCTTTGTATTTTTCCAAACTTCTTCCCAACCTCTCACCCAGTGATCAAGAGTCTGGGAAGCGGAAGGTAACTGAGGGTATTCCCGTATGAGGTTGAATTCTTTCCTTGTGGCTACACGGAAAGGAGTGTAGCCGGTGCTGCTATGTACTGAATTATTGTAAGCCACCTATGCAAAAGGGAGGAGGTTGGTTTGTTGGTATGTAGCATCTAAGGTATTGTTCCACCATTTTTTTGGCGGATTCTGCAGCTCCGTTAGTAGCCGGGTGAAAAGAAGTTGATAGGCCTTGAGATAATCCAATTAATTTAAGAAAGTTTCTCCAAAATTTCACTGTGAACCGCACCCCTCAGTCCGAAATTATTTGCTTAGGGGCACCATGTAGTCGATAGATATGTTTTAGGAACATCTTAGTCAGGCGTTGAGTCGATGGAAGTCCTTTGCAGGCGATAAAGTGAGCCTGTTTTGAAAATAGATCTATCACAGTCCAAATGACAGTATTTCCTCTACTGTCGGGTAGGTCTACTATAAAGTCCATAGCTATTTCTTCCCATGGTTGAGAAGGTTCGACCACTGGTTGCAGTAATCCAGGGGTCTTTCCTGGGATTCTTTTCATGGTGGCACATACAGTACAGCTCTTGACATAGTTTTCTACGTCTCGTTTTAGTCCCGGCCACCAAAATTGCCAGTGAGTGAGATGTAGAGTTTTTAGATACCCGAAATGTCCAGCCTATTTGACATCATGGCTGTGTTTGAGAGCATTAAGATGAAGAGCTTCAGGCAAGTACAATTTTTCCCCCTTGTAAGCCAGACCATCCCTGCATGTTAGGGATGTCTGATTGTCTTTAAACCATTGATCAGTGTGGAGTTCTCGCTTTATTTCTTTACCCCGGGGTCATCAGGATTAGGGGTCCTGCAAGGTGTGAGTTGGGCCGCAGTTTGTGGACTGGGGATAATTGCCTCATGAACTTCTTCACATTCGCTTTTGTACTGTGGCAATCAGGAGAGCACATCAGCTAGGAAGTTTTTTCTTCCTGGTATGTACTTTAGAGTAAAGTTAAAACGGTTGAAGTACTGTGCCCATCGTACTTGTTTTGGGGACAATTTGCAGGGAGTTTTTAGTGCTTCTAAATTTTTGTGATCTATCCATACTTCAAAAAGCACCTTGCTTCCTTCTAAGTAGTGCTGCCAGTTTAATAGTCTCCACCTAATAGTGAAGGCCTCCTTCTCCCAGACTGTCCATCTCTTCTCGCTTTCAGTAAATTTCTTAGAGGTGTAAGCACAAGGTTGCAGGACCCCACTTTTATTTTTTTGCAATAACACCACTCCAACTGCCATGTCACTGGCGTCTCCCTAAATTACGAAGGGCTCCCCTGGGCAGGGTGCTTTAGGACTGGTTTAGCCGCAAATAATCTTTTTAAATTCTCAAAAGTTTTCTGACAACTCATAGTCCATGCTGGCAGTAGGCCAGGTCACGGTTTTCCCGCTCCCTTGCCCATTTTGAGAAGTTCTGTAACAGGTAGAGCAATCTCGGCAAAAGAGGGAATAAATTGATGGTAGAAGTTGGCAAACCCTAGGAAGCTCTGGAGCTGTTTGCAGGTTCTTGGGGGCTGCCATTCAATTATGGTTTTTACTTTGGCTGGGTCCATTTCGATACCCTCATTGGAAATTCTATAGCCAAGATAATCTAATCGGGTTGGTGAAATTCACATTTTGACAATTTGACATAAAGTTTGGCATTCAATAGTTTCTTTAACACTTCTCTGACCAGTTTTATGTGGTCGGTCATATTCGTGCTGTATATCAGGATGTCATCAAGGTATATTAGGACCCCTTTGTATAGGTGTTCATGTAGGACCTCATTAATCAACTGAATGAATATGGCTGGGGCCCACTGCAGTCCAAATGGCATGACTTTGAATTGGTAGCTCCCCAAGGGGCAATTGAAGGCTGTCTTCCACTCATCCCTCTCCTTTATTCTTACCCGGTAATATGCTGCTCTCAAGTCTAACTTGGTGAAGACGCTCCCCTTCGCCAGGTGGGTTAGCAAGTCTTTCAGGAGGGGGAGAGAGTATTTATTTTCCACACTCACAGTGTTTAGGCCTTTATAGTCCATGCAGAGACATAGAGATCCATCTTTTTTCTCTTTGAACAACACAGGGGCTCCCACAGTAGACTTGGCCCGTTCGATGAATCCTCTCGCTAGGTTTGTATCCACATATTGCTGCACCTCCTCCATTTCAAGGAGGGACATAGTGTACATTCTTGGTCGGGGGAGTTTGGCCGCGGGTAACAGTTCAATGGAACAATCATTGGGACGGTGAGGCAAGGTATCGCATTCTTTCTCACTAAACGCCTCTGCTAGGTCCTGGTACTCGCTGGGGATGAGCGGCTCACCAGGTGGCCGTAAGGCAGCCATGTGTGCTTACTCATTGGGTGGGCTAAAATCCCCTGTAACATCTGTTGAATCAATGGGGGGGATCGGGCCCTATGGGTAATCTCACAGTTGTCATTCCTTTTTCCCACCAGATAAATAGCTTCCATTTGTCTAGCTAGGCTAGTCCTAGGACAACAGTCTCAGACATCTCTAGAGCTACCAGGAAGCAAATAAACTCCCAGTGCTCACCTATTTCCAGGCATAAGGGCTCCATTAATTGCCTGACTAAAGTGTCTCCCATTAGGGAGCCATCGGCTTGCTCGAACCTCACAGGTTTGGAGAGCGGCTTGGCCCATATGCCCAGTCTCAAGGCACATGACAGGCTAATGATGCATCGGGAGCAGCCGGTATTGAGTAACACTTTCAGGTCTACTTGTGCCCCTGACTTAGGGATTATGAGTTTAGCAGGCAGTAAAAAAGGTATCTTTCGAAACTCCTGCATGTACTCTAGAGCAGGCCAGCCAGCTTGCTTTATCTTATGGATTTGTTCTTCTGCTTTGAGGGAAATGGATGGGTCCTCAAATCTTTCCCTCAACCCCAGGAGGAAAAGGTGGGGGTCCTCCAATTCAGGGGCCTGCTCGTTAAATAAATTGTTCAACCATTCAGATGCTTCTCCCTCTAGGTTGGATGCAATCGCATCAACCATTGCACCCGGGTCTGGGTAAGAGTGACCCCAGCGATTCAAGTGAGAGCGTACTTGGTTGAGGAAAAAAATCAGTTTCTCTGGGTCCCCATCGAAGGTTGCTCTGAAGGGTGGGCTCATCATTGCTTGCTGGGGCCCCCACTGCTGCTGGCCCCACCCTATTGTTGGTTCAACAGCTGCTGGGGCCCCCATTGCTGCTGTCCCCCCCCCTTGGTTACTGGATCAACAGTTGTGCTCCCAGTTGCTGCTGGCCCCCTCCTGGCCTCCTGGTTGTTGATTCACTGGCTGCCAGGGCCCCCGCTGCTGTTGTTGTGTCTCCAGTTGCTGCTGGCCCCACTCTGGTTGCTGATTTAATGGCTGCCAGCCCCCCCCCCCCCCGGTGCTGGCCCCACTTGTCCTGCTGTACATTCAGGGGTTGCACGTTTGAGTCCTGCTGCTGCCACCCTTGCTGTTGTCCTCCCACCAGCTCCTGATCTCCAGGCTTCTGCACCACACCCAGCTGTTGCAAGGCTTTTATTAGCTGGGGCAAGCTCAGAGGTTGTTGGCCTTTCATATGTGGGGGCTTCCCAACCTCCCATTGCTGCAGAGGCCCTAGGCTGAGGTCCTCTGTCTCTATGGGTCTGGAGGGCTTGGCAGGGGACTCCTGGATCTGGCAGGCAGTCTGATCTGCAGACAGGATTTTCCACTCATCCTAGTATTCAATCTCAACTGGCTGCTCCGAGGCGCCTGGAGTCTCTGCTGGGTTTAATCCACCCTGCTGGCTTCTTCACTGGCCCTTCCCCCAATGGGGTGGCTGCTGGTGCTGTGGAGCTGGCTTCAGGCAATTTTACTCCCTCTATTATGGGACCTTCCCCAACTCTTTGCCAGAATGCATCCCAAACTTGGAGACAGCGACGGGAAGTTGGGACTCCCTAATTAGTTTAAAAAGTAGTGTGGATTCCAGCTTGATGTCAGGTTTCCGAAGTATGGGCTTTTCAAGTGACTCTGAGGCATTGTTTACCTTAAAAGTCCTTTATTAGCCTAATACACCGGCAAATGCTTGCTCGAAGGAAACTGGAATCTGAAATCTCCGCCCCTTGCACAATATATTAAAACACAATTCTCCACCTTTCTCATTTTGTCATTAATCATATTCTCCAATTAATTTAAAGAATCAGTTTCCCTTCCATTAGAAAATCCGCCAAGGTCTTATCTTCTCTAGTTAGAGATGCCCTTGAAAGGTGCAATCCTACTCATCCCCGCTCCAAATCTTAAACTAAATCTCTTGTCAAGCAATAACTTCGATGTTAGCAGCACTGATATTTATATTATACATCCCTATACTGACATACAGACGTGAACTCCATAATTGAAAGTATTTTTTACAAAGTTTGTTATACTTTCTCACAATGAGAAAGTATGTTCTTAAGGTGTGCTGCATGAAAACAGAAGAGAATTTACAATATATTTTCTGGTCCACAATGAACTATAAAAATTGCATGACAAGAACAGCAAATATATCCTATAATAATTATCCAGCAGGTGCTGAATTTTCTGGCAAGCACAATGTTGCCTAATTTCTGGATTTTTCAGTGCCGTTAAAGAAGGGCGACTTTAATAACAATAGAGTGACATCAATTTGCATCAGTTAAACATTTCATCTTTCTAATATGGCCTGGTGGCTGGGTAGCATCCACTGCTGTGCTGCTGTTGCCGCCGCCACCACCACCACCTGAAAGTGATTATATTTTCACTGATTTAAGATATCTATATCCTGCTTTTTCCTTCAAGATACTGAAGGTGGCAGACATCATTTTTCTCATCACTGCTTTCATCCCTATTTAATGCACCCTGGGATATCTGGGACATTTTAATTGGCTTGAGATGATTTGGAGAAATTTAATGCAATTTGATTCCAGATATCTGAACTCCATCTCTTGAAACCAACCTCTTTTATCATCCAGACAATTTGCTGGGGATGATACAACTTGTAGTCCCTTCTGGAGGGACAATGCCTGGTTATAGTTCTGCTTATTATAAAACAGTAGCTCATGATTAATAGCCAAAATGAAAAGAGCAGTTAAAGTGATATGAATGTACACCAAGACATAAAGTAATGGTAAAAAAAAATATTATTCACTTGGGTCAACCAGCATCTACTTTAGGCAATTGTTCCCCAAATTAACAATGTAATTATGTCTTTACAAGGCTTAAACAAGTTTCCCCGTGCTCAAAAGCTGTACACCTCTGGTCACCAGATGTTGCAGACAAACAGTACAAAATGTCTACTGGCATTATGCCTGGCTAATTGTGGATTTGTTTGGAGCACTTTGCTGGGGAATATCATAAAAGTATGTTAGAAAAGATGGACCTTTGATCTCATGTAGTATTGCAGTCTGTTATGTACCAGTTCAAGCGGACAGTATGCTGTGTGGATCTTTACAGCATACAGATTTCCTAGCACTGTTTATTTCAATACAGGTAAGTAATTACTCTGGTTGTGCTTCACTGTGTTCATATTTCTCAAAGTTGCATTTAATGGCTTGATTGTGATGGCTAGGTAGGGACATAATAAACTGGATTAATAATCATTCTATCTCTCAGTGGATCCACACTGTAATTATGTGGGAAAGCTAAGAATATTTCCTTTTGTTTACAATGTCCAGACTGTGAGCACTGTTCTTTAGGGACCCAAAATGGCATTATATTCACCTGGATAGAACTGCCAGCAAGTTTGGAAATCCACAATATTTGTTTTAAAATACATTTAAAATTCTATAAATCCACAAACACAAATCTAGTCAACAGTAAATTTAGTGTTTGCGCTAAGGATACAAGTTTTTTTTCCTAAGTTCTGAACCAACATTTAGCTAAAAATAGAGCCAGAGGATTAAGTACATCAATTGGCAATAACAATTCATGAGGAAATATTATTTCAGGAAAGAGATTTGTAATAATGCATCTAATTGGATAGGATGATGCATGAGAAACTGAAGTCCTTGTGGTCTACAGCTTAATGCAGTCCTAATGATGGGATACGAATGTGCAGAGACAACCCCTAAATAGAGGAACAAGGATTTGGAAGTCCAATCAGCTGTGCTCCTGTGCTTCATCTCCTTTGAAACTGGTTAGATAATTTAACCCATCTTGAATGATGTAGAAAAGGCCTAATCCTGGCAAGATTAAATTCCACCCCAACAACTGTCCTTGAGGGGAAAATTCAGGGTATCCCATGTGAACAAAGATTTTGCTCCTGAAGAAGTTCCTGAAACACAAACCCACAATTTGTATATTGCTCTCATTACAAAGATGCTCAATTGTAGCTAACAGCTCACCACCTAGTCAGATTTCCAGATCACCAGATCCATTTTATTTGGAGTTATTATCATATTGGTTGATTTTATTTCACTAAATGTGGCTGGTTTTTTTATTATTTGTAAAATATGTCATACTTCAACCTCAGTTTTTATAATTATTGGGTTTTAACTATGGTTTTTACTTGCTGTCTTACAAAATGTTTTTTTGAGCTGCTCAGTGTTGTAATAAACAAATACTATTAATAATGTATCTAATCACATACTGACTGCTGTCTAATAATTTCCTTAGGGAACATTTCCTCAGTGTGATGCCCTCCAGGTGGGTTGGGACTACAACTCCCAGAACTCACCAGCCAAGGCTAGGTATCTTGATTCAGTTCAGACAGACTCTAGTCTCTAGTCTAGACCAAACTGGTGGGTGATGAATAGGAAGGCCTGGAATAACAGCCATGTTTTTATTTGGCCCTCAAATAGATCGCCCTTTTCTAGGGACACAGGTATGAGGATCATTAATGGACAATAAGAAGCCAATCAAATTATCACAGGATTCTTTTGTTTAAGTTCTGTGGCCAATCAGGCGCCAGGCTTCCCAGGAGGCGGGAAAGCAGTTAACTAAACGCCACGGCCACCAGGAGGAGAGGCTCCGAGTTCCATCTTGGCGGCGGCAACTTTAGGGAAGGCTCTCGCGGCTTAATCTTGGTGCCTAGCTTGGCTCCCGCTACTGCCGCCACGGCGTCTTCCTTAGCTTGTTGGCAAGACCCCGGAGGTAGAAGCTGCGAGAGTCCCGCCGATGATCATTGTCGCCACCGCCTCTTTTGTTCCGGTGTTTAGCCAACAAAGGCTGCGGAGCTGCGAGCGAACGAAGCTCAAAAAAAGAGAGAGAGAGAAAGGGGCTCGCGGGGAGTGATAACAGGAGCGCTTGGCGCGGAGATAACCTGGCGCCAAGAGAGGCTTCATTGTTGCTCCTATTGAACAGGAAATGTCACCAAATGCACCCCAGAGAGCCCCGAGCACATCTAGCAGCTGCCCCCGAGCAGCTTCCGACCGCGGCTTGGAGGCTCGTTCGGCCGGCAGGTCTGGAGGTGGACGAGCTTGACCGAGTGAGGAGAGGGAAAGGTGGGTGATCCCGAAGAGCTCTTGCTGTAAGCGAAAGGGACACCGGCCCAGCAGTCGGAGGAGCGCGCTTGGCCCTAATGGAAGTCGGTCCATCCAACACCGGATTAAGCACGGGTCCCCAAAAGCTAGAGAAGGAAAGAGACGGAGAACTCACGCGTCTGCTTCTGAGCAAGAGTCCGCCTGATCAGCAAGCGCCTTCGCCCTTTTAAAACGCCTCGTTCCCGCTTGGAGAGGAATCTCCTCCTCCTCTGGGTCATTGGCAGAAACTCCAAATAGCTCTGGGTCCCCTGGAAATAGAAGGGCGCTGTATTTAGGCCCTGCCCTGTGTACAGACTCGGCGGAAGAGGACAGGTTGACTCAGAGACAGACAGATGTCCTTGGTTAAGTTATTGCCGCTTCCGTTCATTTTGCCCCATCTGTAAAATGAGCAGCCCTATAGGATCTTCTTGAAATTTCTCACGATTTGCAGGCTTTGGGGGCAGCGGGGGTAACTTTCCGTTAAAGGGAATCACTCAGGTTTAATCCTGCGCATCTTTGCCTAAGTTTCCTTAAGTGAGATCTTAAGGTCATGTTTCAAGTAGGCAATAAGATTGAATAGAACTCCTATTGAAGTTTTTTTAAAAAAATAAATAGATCATACCCTGCATATCTTGTGTACTTTCTCAGTTTTTGAGAAGACTGGACTATACTGGATATGGACTGAGTTGGGATTGTCACACCTGATGCTAGGAGTTATTGGTTTTCCTATTCCTCCCCCCAACCTCCAGGGTTGTGTACCTAACCTCCATTAACAGGTAGCTTCTGTATCAGAATGCTACTCCTCTGCACAGACCATGTTAACTTGGGACTGCCCTTTCTGTGTTTCAAATCCACCTCAAAATAATGGCATGGATGAATGGAATCCCTTCCATTCATGGGTGCTAGTAAGTACTGCAGAGAGGTTCTCCCCACCTGGTGTGCATCATTTTTAATCCAGCAAGGATTGATTAGTTTTAATCTAAATCAGGATTCGCCTCCAGAACCATGTTTAAATGTGAGAAACTTGGAGAAGACTGCCTATGTACAAAACAGGGGGCTTTTTTTTCTCAGCCGGGCATAATCATTAACAGAACAGCAGAGTTGGACGGGACCTTGCAGGTCTTCTAGTCCAACCCCTTACTCTAGTAGGAAGCCCTATACTATTTCAGACCAATGGTTGTGACCAATCTCTTCTTAAAAATCTCGATGTTGGAGCAGCCACAATTTCTGGAGGCAACTTGTTTCAATGCCTAATTGTTGTGTCAAGAAATTTCTTCTTAGTTCCAGTTTGGTTTTCTCCTTGATCAGTTTTCATCCATTGTTTCTTGTCCTGCCTTCAGACATTAAAATTAGGGGACATGGTGGTTCAGACATCCCCATTTTTTGCAATATTCATTACGGGAGGGGAAGTTATTGCGAAAGAGTAGCCGACAGGATAGCCAGCTAGCCGCCTCGCCTTTTCTAGTTTTCAGCGCTGGGCGCAAATTGGAAAGCTGAACCGCGGTCTGCTGTTCACGAGCAGCGATTGGGCGGTCGAGCACCGAGCTGGCGTGGGGTTTGGAGACGGAATTGCAGCGGCATCTGGCCTGCAATGAAAAAGGGGGGAGGGGGGAGGCAGCGGGCGGGAGGGAGAGAAAAAGAATGCCTGGTGAAGCTGCTACATTAAATTGGAAAATCGATTTATTGAATGGCAGGTGTTCGCAACCAAACAGATGGAACTTCAAGGCATAAACAGGCATTTGTATGGAAAAGAAACAATCGATATAGCACGAGAAGTCAATCGTCATCCGATCTCAGAGGAAAGGCCGTGTTTTGTGGGTTGCACACTAAATAGCAAGAGCAACAAAGATCGACCTCTACGGATTGCAACTAAAGCCCCACCACCAGCCAACGTCGCCGCCTTTGCCGTCCCAGGTTCGGTTCGGAAAGAATGGGGCCCGAAGGCGGCATGCAGGGAACGCCCCGCTTCGGAGAGGCAATGGATGGGGATCCTCCTTCTGAACCCGTGAACTGGATGTGAAACACGCAGGCTCTCAGAAAAACCGGGGCTGCAGATGTTGCTAGGGGGTTGCAGAGGGAAAGTCGGAGTGGCGGCATGAGCCCAAGCCCCACCACATTTGCCCCCACCCCCGGGAGAGTGCGCACAGCGACCGGCATCCAGGCATAGTCCTAACCGACGTCCAGAGTACGCAATTGGCGGGAAACCTTTTCAGAGGCGCCCTTCGCTGCTCTCTGTGCAAAATGCTGCAAATAATAATTATAATAATAATAATAAAAAACTCAGAAGGCCTTTTATTCTGTTTCTCTGAAAGACATCGTGCCCTCCAGGTCCTGGAGCCTCTTTAGGCCGGTGGGCCAAAGGTCCATTCGCCCAGCCTTAGCTGACCCCCTGTAAACACGGGAGCACCTTTTCCCTCAGGGGCCAAATTCCTGCGGGAGTAGCACGAATGGGGAGGCCCGCTGGGGAGGCTATTTCTCAACCGAGTAGGGATTCTGCAGAAGACCGGGATCCCACCGAAACTCTGAACTTCGTCAGATTACCGTTTTCCTGCGCTTGCGACCCGAGAACCACCACCACCCCCTGATCACGTGACGGTCTTCCCCCAAGACTTTCTTGACTTCCGGCGCTGCGATCTCTGGAGCTACGGAGGCTTTCTCAGCCTCCCTGCTTGGCCCGGCCCGGCCCGGCCCTGTCCTGCCCACCTTCCGAACTCCATTCAGCTCCAGCTCAATCGACGCCAAACTACCGAGTCTGCGCCACGTGCTGCGCCCGAACAGGACGAGCCTGGCTCAGCTCCTGGGCGAAGGCAGGCCTGCTGGAGCTGCAGCAGGTGTCTTTTGTGCACTCCCCGGCCTGGATGCGGCGACTGCGGGTGTTTGGAGGCCGCCGGGCTGGGCCTCCCTGTCCCAGTTGGCACGTGGCGGCGCGCTTGGCTGGCTCGTGGCAGCTCCCCTGGAGCAGATGAGGCACGCGCCAACCTCATTACAATGAGAATGGAGCCATGTGGCAGCAACAGTTTGCAAATCTCCCCTCCTCCTGTGCAGATCAGGAAATATTTCCAAGCACTTGGCTCCCAAATCGACCACGTTTAACACCCCTCGGCGCCCTCTTCTCCCAAAAGCGAGCGGGGGGGGGGGAGGGGCAGAGAGAGAGAGTTGCTGTTGGAAAAAAAAAACAAGCGGGGGAGCGCGCTTGGTTTATTTCCCTCGGTTTTGCAGAAGTTGTTGCTGAATTAAAGACAGGAGAAGGGTGGGTTTAACGGAAAGATTTACCTTTGTGGTCGGTCCTCCTGTTTTAAACCACGGGGTGGGAAATTTTAGTGCAACCTCAGAAACTCCCGAGAGTACCGTGCAGAGAATAATTCAAAAGCAATCAGCCTGACGCTGCCCTGCTTTTCGCTTTCTCCAGCCTGGTGCTTCCAGATGTGTTCGACTACAATTCCCATTAGCCCCAAGTGAGGAGAGGGTATAGAAAGGGCTGCTATTTGGGGATGATGAATCTGGATGATAGGGTCCCAGATTGCAGGAGGGTTACTCCAACGACAGCAATTTTAAAACTCTTATAAAGGTCCTTGTTTATCTTGCCACCAGGTCAGCCTGGCAGCCCAGCGTTCTTCCTAGAGCTGGTCTTACCTTTTCCTCAACCAAGTATGTATTCTGGAAATCCAATATTTGTTCATACCTAAGCCATCAGGGACCACTCACAGCATCAACGAGTGAAAAAAATCCATACCTTGGGGGGGGGGGCAGAGGTGCCAGGTTCTTGGCCAGAAGGTTGTTTGTTTGTTTGTTTGTTTGTTGGTAAACAAAGTTTACACAAAGCCCATCTCACTATCCAAGTGGTTCTCGGTGGTTTATAGATACAGATATGGTACTAACCATACCATTGACTAATCCCTGAATGAAACCTTATGCCTAGCTTGGACAAAGTATTTGGTTAGTAGCATATTTTAAATAGAGGCTGGAGATCAGAATCTGGGTAACTTAGGTTATGGCGACAGGCTTTTTTTTTTTAGTAGACATAGCAAAGGCTGGTGGTGCATTGAACCACTCACTACATGAGGAGAAGGCTCAAGTCTATAAATATTTCAAAGGATGGGGGGGGGGAATATGAAGGTCGTTTAATAAAGAGAGGTAAGAAATCTTAATGGCCCTTCCCTGACACAGCATTCAGGTAGAACTTGCTTCCCCTTCCCCTTTTTTTAAAATTGTTCTTTCTTGAGAAGAATTATTTCCCCGAGGAAATAATCCCTTAATTCTTTCTCAATATAATTTGGTGATTCAAACATTACTGGCTTTTGCCTGTAAACCCCAATATGTAGTATATTTACAGTCAAAAGGCATGACGAAAATGCTTTAATTTCACAACACATCAACAGATTTAATCATACATTTCAATTGGGAAAATGTGACAGTCCTAGACCAGGCCAAATCCAAAAATGCCAGGGAATTCCTAGAAGCCTGGCAGTCTGACAAATCAGCCATCAACAGAAACATAGATGTTAACAACATCTATAGACTATGTAAAAGAGACAACTAGCCAGAAAGAAAAAAAGACTCCAGTACCTCTCCTCCAGCACAGTTTAACTCTTTAAGATCAACTTCAAACCAACAATCAAGTAAGCAACACCCCAATCAAGAAACTGCCAAAGAGCCACTAGTAAACTGCCCAACCAAAGAATCCCTAAGATCATCTCCACCCACCCAGACAGGCAAGACACCAGAATATAAACAGACAGCAAAGAGCACTCCTTATTAGCACTGATGTTGTTACCTAGTTAGGGTAATGAAACATCTGCAACAAAACAAGCAAGCTCAGAGAGCACCAAGGACCTCTCATATCAACCCTGAGCTACAAGTATTCTCCTTCCTTGGTATACAGTATGTTCATTTATAATATTGCATTGCAGTTGCCAATAGGAACTGCATTTTATGGCTCAACAATGGTCAAAATTGCTTTTGATCATCAAATTAGGGATGTACAGTACATAGCGTTATTCAATGATTCAAAAACAGCGACTTAAGCCAAAACAGAAGCTGTTCAACTGGAGTCTATATCTGATGTGAGATCTAGAATGAAGAATGAATGAGTCTTCCATTGCTTAGAACAGGGAAACTATAAACAATGGCAACAAAAAATGAAGTGAACTTTGCAGATTTAACAGATTTACCTAAGAGGATCAATTCTGATTTAGGGTTTAAGAGTAGTATTTATTTATACTATTATTTAAAGAAATAAGGAAATAGCCTGGTTTTTTTGGTTTTCATCATGTTCAGAAAACATTTGCAGACAAATTTGACTGTTCTGTGGAAGTTGATTCCTACCAAATTTCAGAAAAAGCCACTGTGGATCTTTGGAAAAAAACCAAAAAAACTAAGAATGTTTTCAGTGGGGGTTCAGTGGAAGTTTTACTTAAGCCCCATGTTGTTTGGGTTCCTAATAGCCCTATAGACTTTGTAGCACTGTTGGTTCATTTAAAAAAAAATCTCTCAAATTATAGGTATTATTTGGGATAATGAAATGGAATTATCTACAAACACTCTACCAAACTGTTTAAAATACAACTTCCTGCTTGAGAAGCTGCTACCAATATACAGAATCACTTGCAGCCAGGAAGGGCATATGACTCTGTATGCCTCCTCTAGACACTTTGATTGGAGAGCTTTTGTGAATCATCACCTGCTATTAGAAATAGACCAGTCAATCGCTCATTACCTCCGCCTTTTTCCTAACCTATTTTCCATGTATAGAAAAGTGAAAGTGAAGGGGGATATGGCTTTCTTTCTTTTTTTGAAACTCTCCAAAATGCTAGTTCACTCTTAAGGCTTTGTCATTCAGTTGTGATGGAAATTGGTTGCTTCAGAGAAATCATGCTTTACACTATTTGCTTGCTTTCCAGAATATCAATAATACTCCAATTTGGCATGAGGATTGTCTGAGTCCAGTGCTTATCTTTACTCAACCCAATCCATCTGCTCATTGCATTAAGTGCCCTGGCATTCATAAGCTTCCTCTTGCCCCCAACTTTGCAAGACTTATTTATATTTATTATTTATTTATTTATTTGCATTTCTCAGCAACCCATCTCCTTCAAAGAAGGATTCTGGATATGTGTACAATAATATTGTAAAATTGACTTCACATTTTGCTGGAAGAACTACATGTCATTGCTGCAGTATGCTACAATCCTGTCCATGAGGTGATGGTGGGAAGGGGTGTGTGTGTGTGTGTGTGTGTGTAGCTGTGCTTTGAGGCCAGATGTATGATTAAACTGAGGTGATTGCCTCAGGCAGGAGAAGCAAGACATTGCAATGTTTTCCTCTGTTGGGTGATGTGTTTTAGACAACTGAATGACAAAGCTTTATGAGAGTCCCTGTCTCTGGTGTAGGTGAGGTTGTTGTCCCATCACTAGCCTTAGCTACTACTTACGTTGTATGGGATGAGAGGGGGAAGAAGGAGACAGTAAAAGGTTTGTATTTTAAATTATGGCATGGGTTTTAATTATGGTTTGTTGAACAAGCCACTGAGGGCATAAGATGCTAATAAATAAAATCGTAAGTATGGACACAATGTGTAAATTCTGTCATTAAAGTTTTCAATCAGATTGCATTGCACCATCTTGTAATTGAATGAAACTCTTTAAGTCCCTTGAAGCGGACTGTCAATAGCAAATTTGCTAATTTGCTAATTCAACAGCAAAAGCATCCTATGTTTAATTTTCAGTGAAAATTTCATATGAGTTATATTACTCTCTTTGGCCTTATTCCAAACCATGTCCTATTGTTTCACTTCATAGTTAATTGTCTTATGTTTCCACCTATTATAGCAATAGCAGAGGCCTGCATGTGGACTCTTCTGACTATAGGGAGTTAATGTTGTGTTTCTGCTACAGCAACTTCCTTTGCCATATGGCAGCTTAGAAACCAGGAATACCCCAGATTTGCTACTCTGTTCTTAAGGGAGGCCTATGCCCCAAGATTACAAGTATGGCTAAAGTTTATTTATTTAGACTTGTTTGAATTAAGCATTAACATAGCAATAGTTCTAGTTTCATAGTGTACATAAAACAATGGGGAAAGTATAGAAATTGCAACAATTGCAATAATTTAAATCTGCTCAGTAAAGTTTGTAGAAAATTATCTGTCCTTATCCTCAATGTCTTTCCGGTTTTCATGAACTCTGGTTAAACCAACTTATAAAATTCAATAAGTCTGACATGATGTATTATTCCACAGAAATTACAAGTAGGGATATATTACTGCATAGCTTTGGTTCTATGTATGCTTTAAGTAGGAGAGCATGTAAGGGGGTTTGTTTTGCAGAAAAACACCTATTTTGGTTCTCATAAAAGGTTTAGACCAAAAACCATATTCAAATTAATTTATTTTTGGACACATTGTGCAAAGATCTAGTTCTCTGGAAAAGGTTTTAATGTTGGGAAGGGTGAAAGCAAATAGAAGAAAACCCTCAGCAGAATGGTGGATGGAGACCAGTTATAGGGGTGATGAAAGCGGTGTTAGAGGAGCTGAAGACAAGGATAGGGACCAGTCCTCATAAAGCAGAGGTCCCCAACCTTGGCAACTTTAAGACTTGTGGACTTCAACTCCCAGAATTCCCCAGCCAGCATGAAGTTGAAGTCCACAAGTCTTAAAGTTGCCAAGGTTGGGGACCCCTGTCAGAGAGAATATCTCTCTGGTTGCTAAAAGTCAACACTGACTTGATAACACATACTCAATCCACCACTCAAGAGATTTAGATTCTGATTTGCCCTCTTCCTAACATCAAGGCCTTGATTTGCAGTTACTGATTGCAGTCACTGCAGTCTGTGAAGATGAGTGTTCACCTATTTGGTGACCTCTATAAGTGTTGGACTACAACTCTTGTACTAACTCTTGTTCCCATTCATCATGGTTCATCCTGGCTTAAGTAATTTGGGTTCTACTTTGAAGGCCAACAATACACCTGAAAGGAATAAGTGTGAAAAGCTGGAACAAGTAACAAAGGATTTATTCAGATAATAGCATAACTCAGTATATGGTTTTTCTTACATATGTACAGCTGGAACAAGTAACAAAAGATTTATTCAGATAATAACATCTCAGTATATAGTTTTTCTTACATATGTACAGCTTTGAATACCTAAGGCTGTAGTGATGTATAATAAATATGGTAGCTTGCATCCAGTTGAAATTAAGAGTCCTAATATATAAAAATCACCCTGATTAATGCAAGTTCCATTAACTTCAGTAGGAAACAAATGTATGTTCTGCAATGGAGTTATTAAACTTCAATAAATTTAATGAATGTGGGATTGAAGCCTGTATCAACTATTAAACCTTTCAGTTGAGAGTGAAAAAAATGTTAAACTAATGTTAAAGTAAATACAACTAACTGTGTAGCTTTCAGACCAGTCCTATTTAATAGTTGTTTGATGAGTCAGGATATTAATGATTTCTTGGAATATTTTCACTTTTTAGCGCTGTCACTGCCAAAAGTTGGAAGGACATGCAAACACTTGACTAGAGCCATTCACTATGGGCAGTATTGCTTTCTTCCAATTCCTAAAATCTTTCCTAGGATATCACATTCACTAATATATTAAATTTGGGAATTTTTTTTTTTTACTAAATCCACTGTCAAAATTTTAGAAAACTAGCCCTAACAGAATGCAATAGACAGGACGACTCAAACAGGCAAACTTAATCCAAATTAAACATCCCTCAAATAAAAGGTTCTAAAGGAATGCTCAGTACTGGATTTATTCTTTATTCACTTTTACTATCCCAGTCTAGTCAGTCATGGTGCTAGAAACTCTTTTAAAATTAAGATTGCTATCATATGCTCGGAGGCAGGGGTGTCAAACTCAATTTCATTGAGGGCCGCATCAGCATTGCAGTTGCCTTCAGGGGACCGGGTGGGCATGGCCAGGGTGGGTGTGGCCTACTAGGTGGGCATGTCTAGAGTGCCTATGGCCTACTGGGTGGGCCTGGCCAGCTCTATATCGTTCGCATCAAAGGTGCCTATGGGGGCCTGGGCAGGAGTAGGACAGATCTGAGGGTCTGGCAGGAGGAGGGTCTCTGGGACAGGGCCAAGGCAGTGGGGGCTGTTCCCTCACTGTTTCCAGGGTGGCTTTGTGGGGGCGGGCTGGATCCGGTCCCCTGGCCTTGTGTTTGACATGTCTGCTCGGAGGCAAATCCAATGAAACCCCACTCTGTTGAGTGGACACATAGAAAGATACATCAGGGATTGCAATGTTTATGATAGCAACTAATCAGATGCATTCATGTTTTCCAAGTATTGTGATAATTGTAATTTCCTAATGAAGGGAGCAGACATTTAAAGGACCTTGTATAAAATAAAGGAAAAAAGCAGGAAGAAAACCTCTCACTGAAAGGAATATCTTAAACGTTGTGTCATAGATATATAATCCAGGAGCAGAGAAATCCCCCCCCCCACTTCAGAATACTTGTCTATATGCAATTATGTAGATATTTGCAAATATAACGTACATGTAAATGTTATAGGTCTGTTAAATATCTCTGGCCATTGTGTATATTTAATTAAACGTACACAATGTCCAAATATATTTCTAGCCTCTGTTAAGAATTGTGGTTGCAGAATCAGAAGTACCTGGGTGACTCTACCAGAGCGACCTTGGATTCTGACAAACCAGCAAATGGCCGAAGCTACAGTACACGGCGCATCCCATATGGTTGATAACAAACATCCTGGTAGAGTCAGAAATGCGGAAAGGGGACTCCTGCAAAACTTTCTGCGATGTTTCAAATCCGACAGCTGCCCTGTGTTGCGTTTTCTGTCTCTTTTTCTTTTTTTTTTCTTCGCAAACACAAAACAGATGGTCTATTCTGCTTCTTGTTTATTATTTTACTGCAGCCGCTTTAATAGCTACAATCACAACAATATATGCCCGCGACTTTCAAGAAGATCTCACATCTGCTTGTTACGACCAGGAAGAGGAGAGATGCGCGTGCCCTGCTGCACAAGTCATTCTGGGGCAGCGGGCGGGGGGGGGGGGAAGGGAAGGGCAGGAGAGGGAGAAAACCAAGGGAAAAAGGGGATCCGAAAGGGGAAGAAGGAAAAAAAAAAAAAAGGCACGGCGATCCCCGGAGCGAAGGGGAAAGGAGGGCTTGGCTTCAGTTTGACCGAGGGCGCGCGGGAAGTGTTGCGAAAACGCCTGGTGGGATTCCACCTGCGGGACCTGGTTGCAGGTTGGAAGAAGGGTTGGCCGAGTGGCGAAAGGAGCTCTGGCTGTAACCTACATTGGCCCGAGAGAATAGAGCGAGTCCATATGGTAGATGCTGCCCGCGGATCTGCAGCGCCCAGGCGATGCCCGGCTCCGGCTCCTGCTCCCGCATGCCGCCCAGCTTGTGCCAGATGGCGCCTGGGCCAAGTGGCCGCGCGAGGTGGCTCCGGCTAGCCTAATAAACCTCCGAGACAAGTCAAAAATCAAAACACACACATACTAACATCTGTTAGAGCCCATCGTGCCCAGCTAGCCTTTCAATCATGAATTAAAGAGCTCCACCGCCCTTCTGTTGCCTCAGGCTAGAAACTCATTATCATTTATCAGCACTGGTGCTATCTGGCCTCTCGTTTCATTTAGTGCCGGAGCTCTTCGCATCAGTTTTGACAGCTGAGGAGGAGGAGGAGGAAGAGGAAGAGGGGGAGGGAGGCTAGCAAAGCATTAGCGGTTCTCTGGCTGTCCTACGCCGGACGACCCCCCCCCCTCTTTTCCACAAGCCTTTACTCCTTTCCAGCTATTTCTGCCCTAGAAGAAGGCTCCGAAACGGTCAATGCTTCCTCCGAGGACCTTGGCAACGGTTTTCTGGGCAGCACTCCGTGTTTTGTTTTTTCTTTTAAACCCGCGATTAGATCAAGTTCGTGTGATGCATTTTTCGCGTCTCTCCCCTCCTCCCTCCCCCCTCCCCACCCAAAGGCCAGGTCGCTTGGCCAGGAGTTATCGCAGAGAATTGGAAGGAACGCAGCGGCGGGGGCGAGGGGGGGGGAGGAGTGTTAGATAAGGTCGTTGTCCCGAGCGTTTAAAGATACAAGGGGGCTACGTACTCGGTGGACAGGTGGAAGCGGGGAATCCCTGCATTACAGAAAATCACAGCAAGGGACCAAATCCTTGCAAAGTGCGGTGCCTGCCCGCGTTGGATTACAATGCTTTTTTTCTTTATTACATTTATATCCCACCCATCTCACTCTGCAAAGCGGCTCATTTGGCAGGCGTTCGGCAATTCATAGACAAGGCTTTAAAAAACATCCTTCAGAGTCGCATAAGATCGGCAGGAATTGACAACATTTCAGGGGAGTGATTCCTCCTCCTACCAGCAGCCATCTGGCATGCCCAAATTTTATCCATCCCGGATGTCCACCATATCCAGCATTTTGCCCTTGGTTCTCCCAGGGGTTGCGGCGCGATCATCCCCCCCCCCCCCCAAAAAAAATTGCCAGGTTCCCCTCTTAAGAGAGCAGCGACTGGGGGTCTCTCCCGGCTGAAGGCAGGCGTCTAACATGCCCGTTTGTGTTTGCTGGACTCGAAATAGAAAAGGGTATTTTCTCAAGGTTGTTTGCCAATCAGCTACACGGGCTAAAGAAAGAACGCGCCAACTGGTTATTTCACTTATTTTTAACTGGGGAGGGCCCGGTGAACGGGCTGGCAGAAAGGTGACAAAGCCTCATTATCATACAGCTGAAGGTTTATCTTCTCTGTTCCCCACCCCCTCCCTATTTAACAACAAGCTGAAATAAAAGCCACATGAAAGGCCTTCTCTGTGCTTGGCTTTAATGAGGGACACGCGACTCAACAATAAGCACACATTGCAGGCAGACCAAGGGGCTTTACTGGCAGACAGCAGCAGCCTGCAGCCAGGAGACGGGCTGAGCCTCCCAGGTCGGTTTCGCACGAGCCAGAGGGAGGGCTCAGCCATCCGTGGCTTCTTCACTCGAGGAAGCCAAGTCGTCGGATTTCACCTGCTCTTTTTCTTGCCAGTTGTCGAGGCCTGTGAGAAATGAGCTTCCCACGCCAGGGAAGGTGGCTTTGGAAGCGGCAGTGAATTTTTTTTTCCCTCCCCCGCCCGCTCCTCCCGCAAACGCTTCAGAAGGGGCTGTCGAGCGCTTGCAGGACAAGCCTCGCTTCGTTTGCCAATTTCCATCCGGAGAGAAGAACGCGCAGTTGCAGAGCACCTTTCGCGTCCAGCAGCGTCCAGCTGCTAAGATTAGGAAGCCCCGCCAGGAGTTCGGCCAAGGCGTGCAGGGCAGGTAGGGCGTCTTCCTCGCAGCATTACCGAGGGAGCGAAAGCCGTCAATAAACCGCCCTTTCAGTTTCTCAGGAACCAACTTAGTTTCTCCGAGCAGGGCTGTGGGCGCAGGGGCTGCACCTACTGGTAGGGACGCACGTATCTTGTGGAGCCGCACTATAGTTCCAAATTTATCCACTTTCACGCGAAACGGAATGGGAATAGGCAAATTAACCCATGCTTCCCTCTCACCCCCCCCCCCCACACCTCCATCTCTACCCTTGGTCGGTCTTCCCTCCCTCCCTGCGTGGCCAGCCTCAAGAGGAGCAAGGCCAGGAAGGCTGGGCTGGCGAACGATCAGCTGGGTTCCTGGGGGGCGGGGGGGGGCGGGAGGGGTGTGTGTGAGTCCACTAACTACCCCCGGGCCTTCTGGATCTGCGGGCTGGAGGCCACACTTGACTCCAACTCCAGAAAGATGAAAAGTGGGAGGGATCTCCGGAGTCTGACTGGCAGTTTACATAATGAGCTTGCACAGCTATATAGGCAGCCGAAAGGAAGCGAGTTGCCTACTTGGTGAGAGCGCGCGGCGAGGCCGGGAAAGAGGAGCTACCAGCGCGCCGCGGCCCCGAGGGACTCCAACCGCCTCTCGCCTCTTGGACGCCCCTGGAGTGTATCGAAAGGCGGCCGTCGTGGGACCGCGCGGCTGGATCTTGTCCTCCGCGGCTGGCTTCGAGAGCTGGATTATACCCGACTACCCTCCTCTCCGGAGTTTGGGGCGTGTTCGGAAGGGAGAGCCGCTGCACGGGGCGACCCGCGGGCGACGACTTTAGGGCCAGAGACGCATCCCTGCGGCCCCCCGAGGAATATAAGGCGAGGCCGCCAGGTCCGGCTCAACCAAGCCCCGCAGAAGAAGGTGGACGCCGCAAACCCCCCGCCAGCAGCACCCGAGAAGGATGGCCGCCTTGCGTCTCCTGGGCTTGGCGCTGGCTCTGGCGCTCCCGCTGCAGGTAACGGCCCGGCTGGCGGCGAGGCCGGCGGGCGCGAAGGCTCGGCCGCCGGGGGGAAAGCTCTGACCGGGCTATTTTGTCTCTCTCTCCCTCTTTGTGCAGCGGGTCTGCGGCTCCGGCGTCTTCCAGCTGGAGCTGCGCGAGTTCGTCAACGGGCAGGGTTTCCTGGCCAGCGGAGAGCCGTGCGCGGCCGGCTGCAGGACCTTCTTTCGGGTGTGCTTGAAGCACTTTCAGGCGGTTATCTCCCCGGGCACGTGTACCTTCGGGAGCCTCACCACCCCGGTGCTGGGAACCAACTCTTTCGCCATCCGAGAGACGGAGGGCTTCGGCAGTCCCATCAAGTTGCCGTTTAACTTTACCTGGCCGGTGAGAGAGCTCACCTCCGAGAGACCTGGACGGGGGGGGGGAGGAGGAGGAGGAGGAGGAGGAGGGGGGAGCAGCCAAAGGGGAGGGCGCAGCTCGGCTGGCCGAGAGGCATAGGCGCGTCCGCAGTGCTTCTTGCCTTCGCTCCGCGTCCTGCCAAAAGCTGCGGTCGCGTGCGGCCGTTGCAAAAAGCATTTAGAAATGCTTGGGGTGTTTTAAGTCGAGCGAAATGTAAAAAATGGGAATGGCGTTCGCAGCACGCATCCCGGAGCTGTGGAGGGATAGCTAGAGCAAGACGATCTGCCGTTAGAGGAGTTGCAAGTCGTTAAGCGGTTGTTGGGTTCCCAAAGCCCTACAGATCCTCTCCATTCGCCGCTTTCTCTCACTGCTTCTTTTCGTCCAACAGGGAACTTTCTCCTTGATTATTGAAGCCTGGCATGCTCCTGAAGGTTATCATCCAACAGGTGAATACCCCGTCATGTCTCTAGGCGGGCGCTAGGGGGAGGCCGTGTGCTGCCTTACTTTACTGTCCATTTAAAATAACTCCCACAAAATAATTAAATCTTTTGGTATTATTCCAAGAAAGCTGTTACCAAAGTTAAGTAAATAAATCTGAGCGCAGGTAGAATTTTAGGATATCGCTTTGGTGCTTGCTTTAGTTTGCAAGCCAGAGCTGTGTTCCCTATGTCTTGCTCAGTTTTGCTTTGATTTTTGTCCTTGACTTAATCTCCACACAATTGTGTTTCCTCCCGTTTATTTTTGGCGTGGGAAAGAAAGGAGCTCTTTGGTGAGAAAACGACAAGGCTGCCAAGAAGTCCTGACTGCCTTTTCCTGTATTTTACACCTTTTTCAAATTCCGCCCTTTGGAAAAGGAATAATGGCTTTGGGATGTTTTTCTGACATAAAGGAAAAGGATATTTCAACAGCACCACAGCTCTTATTTTGAAAGCGTCTCCAAGAGAAGTGGATACTAATGGCAATTTAAAATACTGGCTTTATATATATACACTCTATTCCTTTCTATAAAATAACTGCAACCAGGAATTTTATACATTTTAGTGTGAACAAGAAATGTTATTTGCTTGAATGATAAGGAGTTTCCCCACCCTTGGAATTTAATCCCAATGATAGCATTTTCCCACAACTCCCAGGGATAAACTGGTCGATTCTTTTTATTTGGAAATCACAAGGACTGGATTACCAGGATTTCAGACTCTTTAAATTATATGCCATTTGGAAAATGTTTTTAAAATGAACCTGAAGGCATCAACTGATGGAGCATGTTGTATAAAATCTGAGTGAAAGTAGGGGAGTGTTACAGATGACCCTGGAGAAGGCATGCGAGATGAAGTATAATTAGGAAATAGTTTTAATAAATTAAAACTGTGTGTTAGCAGAGACCTTTGTCAGGATGATGTAATATGACTAAGGCTGTCCCACCATGTGTTGCTCATCAAGGGAAAGGACAAAAGGAATTGTAGCCAACATGGGTTTGCATTGGCATTGCTAATGGCAGCTCACTGTCTTCTGTTGCCTGAGGAAGGATGCAGGGCAAGCTAGATTTCAACACTGCTTCACACACCTCCTTCCCAGCTCTTGAAGCATGCACTCTCTTTAATGGCAGAGCAGCTCTACTGCACCTAAGCAGTAAAACTGCTCAGGAGCCATTGGGTGCCTTATGGGGGAATTCTGGAGGGAAATGTCACTTGTTACTGGAAGAGTTGCTATAACTAACTTGCGATAGGTAGAAGTTAACTGAGAGAAGCAACTCTCAGCGTGGAGAATGTAGGGATAATTTCCTCCTGTATGGCTGCCTGTAATGCAGTTGGTAAAGCTACTCCTGGTCGGATGTCCTTCTAGGAATCTGTGTGGGAGAAGTGCCGAGGAGTTTGGAACAATTGTACGAGTGAAAGTGGAAAACTGGTGGAAAGCGGCGTCTATTGGAAGGGTTACCTATGGTTACCTATAGATGAAAACTGTACAAAGCCTTTAACCCCGCGGTATCCTTCGCAGGCTCCGAGACCCCAGCTCCGAAATGGCTCATCAGCCACATGGCGATCCAGCGCTCGCTGGCCGTGGGCGAGGACTGGTCCCAAGACGAGCAGAGCAACCAGCGCGCCAAGCTCAGCTACTCCTACCGAGTGATCTGCAACGAGCACTACTACGGAGACAACTGCTCTCGTATCTGCAGGAGTCGGGACGACCACTTCGGACACTACATTTGCCAACCTGACGGCAGCTTCGTCTGCAAGGCGGGCTGGACTGGAAACTACTGTACGGAGGGTGAGTAACTTTCCGCTCCCCAGTTCGCGGATGAGTAGTAGGCGGGAAGAGCCAGGCGAGGAGAACGAGCTCCCCCTGGTGTTTGCGCGCGTCTATAACGCCGGCGGCGCGTGCAGAGGGCGAAGGGAGAGGGAAAGCTCGGCCCGCTTTGCTGTTGGTCGCGAGGGAAGCGCGCGCGGGAGTGACTTTCCCTCTGCCTGTAACCGAGGCTCGAAGGATGTCTGTGGAGATTTTTTTTTTTAATCCCATTTATATCCCGCCCTTCTCCGAAGACTCAGGGTGGCTTACAATTTAAAGCACAAATCAATGTGCTTAGCAATAGCCTTCATTCTATGTATATGCCTGCTTATTAGGGCTTTCGCCCCCCCCCCCCCCAAGCGGCATTATTACAAAGTCAGCTTATTGCCCCCAACAATCTGGGTCCTCATTTTACCTACCTCGGAAGGATGGAAGGCTGAGATTCTCGGTCATCCAGGGCATAGTTGCCTCAAAGGTGCTTTTTCAAAAGGCAACTGGACTGGTGTTTTTTTTTTTTCCTTGAGGAAGAAGAAAATGTTTCCCTCCCCATCCAAGAAGCTTCATCAGTTATGGTGGTGAGGGATGGAAGGATAGATACTGACCAAATTCTTAGGTACTGGAAGGACAGTACCTATCCCTCCATCTATTGTTTAAATGCTGAGTTCATATAAGTCTATTGTCTAAGTGCTACTGCTATTGCTATCCCCCACCTTCACAACTGATGAAGTTTTTTGGATGAGAAGCGAAACATTTTCTTTTTCCGCCTCAAGGGAAAAAAACAAGTCCTGCTGCCTTTTGAAGATGCACCTTTGAGAGACTCAAAGGAGTTTCATTGGGGATACAGAGGTAGAAGTAAATGTATTCGGATTCAGTCATGTAGGATGTTCCGTTGCGTTGCAGTTAAGACGGTTGATATTTGCTACAGAAAGATATGTAAGGTGTTTCTAAATTTCCCAACCAAGAGCACAGCTTTACGATAGGAAAAGATGAGCAGTTGTACTTTGGGGCATTTTCTCTTTAATTGCTAAATGCATTTAGATTTAGAGCTAAAGTCTAAGTGAGCAGTCCTGTTCTCACCAGTCCTCTAAAGCTAGAGGCTGTTGTTGAAATATTACAGTTTACAACCAGGTTCTACTTAGCTGGGTTGAGGAAATCAAGTCTGTGTTTGTTGTGAAAACAATAAGGTCTCTGCGGGCTGAAGGAAATCTTTATTTACTAGCAATACAGGTGCTGTGTTTTTTGAAGATATATTTACAGAAAAACCAAATGCAGTGTAGTCTTTACAATCTGCATGTAAATATGCTGTTTTATGTAGAACAAATCTGTATGGGGGCTCTGTGGTGTCAGACATAATTTTGAGCACCGTATAGTAATATTCCAGGAACAAAGAAAGCTTCTTGGATGAGAAGTGAACTATTTTCAAGGAAAAAAACAAGAAAACCCAGTTGCCTTTTGAGAAGCACCTATGGGACTTCCATTTTAGTGCATAATGGGGGGCTGGATACAAATCATAGCTACTGACTTCTCAGAATTGTTATAAAAATGAAAGGTGGGGAAGGACAAATTCTATTTTCACAGGGAAAAGAACAGAATACAGGTTAAATATATTTTGAAATGCATTAAAGTCATCCTTGAATGAAGTTTTGAATCTGATTTTTTTTTCCAGCCATCTGTTTAGCTGGGTGTTCAGAGAAAAGTGGATTTTGCAGAAATCCAGGAGAATGCATGTAAGTATTAAACTTGAGCGCTAAGATTCAAGTATAAGCTCCAATCTTTTTTTCCCCCCTTCTACTTTCATCGTTCATAAAATTTTGTCTTTCTTGGGGCTAAATCTTATTCCAAGTGCCTTAAACTTCTCAATTTCTTTCCAGTTGTCGCAGTGGTTGGCGGGGCCGCTATTGTGATGAATGCATTCCTCATGTGGGCTGTCGTCATGGTACATGTACAAAACCAGGGAAATGCTTATGTGATGAAGGCTGGGGTGGCCTCTTCTGTGATCAAGGTTAGTGGATAAAAGTTATGACAAGTGTTCCTTCTTTTTTCATTTTCTCTATTAACAGTATGCCTTCTAAAAATATTTTGGATGGGATCTAAGTAATGGATGGGATAGGATAGGATAGGATAGGATAGGATAGGATAGGATAGGATAGGATAGGATAGGATGCTAGAGTTTTCCTTGCCCTCCCGACTGTGCCCAGGAAGTGGGGGTCCTGTGAAGCAGATGTGGGGTTGCTGCTGTCTGAAGGGAGGTGAGGAAGGGAAAGTTCCATTATTTGAACAGTTGAGCAAAGCTGTATATAATCCCTTTTCTTTAAAATAGAGATGTTGAGCATTCAGCCTTGACTCTTCTCCCTTGTCTCTCCTCCTTCTCAAAAAATTCT
>JAKJMR010000180.1:2628055-2647685 GCA_024449315.1 Daboia siamensis
TGTATTTACTTAACACCCTTAGCCAAGTGATTAAAGATTCAATGGCTGCATTCATATAACACGTTAAACTTAGTGTTAATTTTGATGAATATTTTTTGTAGTTTAAAGTGTGGTATGAATGTAGCCCAGAATTTATATCCAAATTAGGAGAACCCAGAGCAGTAGTTAATTCTGTAAGTAGATTAAGTGTGTTGTATGTCCAATTTTTGAACTTAACTGAGTTGTCAACATTTCTGCCAAAAACTTCCATCAAAAGCAACAGACTGAGGACCTATGTTATATAAGAAGAAATAACTTTATACAACAAATGCTGAGGTTATATTTTATTACATGAATTACTAAGGTTCTTTTTAAAAGGACACTTGGCATGATTCTGTGACCTGTTATGTCCTCAGCTGAAAAAAACGTTGCATTTTTTAAGATGATTAATATGTCCTTCCATTCACAATCAAAGTTATTTTTCTACCATGGATAATTTCTTAAAATTTATTTTCATGCCATGGACATAGTCATGGGCTAATTAGCAATTGGAATTTTCTACCAAAGTGTATTCCAAAGTTGAACTGTATTCTTCTAAGGCAGGGGTCGGCAACCTTAACACCCAAAGAGCCACTTGGACCCGTTTCCCAGAGAAAAGAGAACACAGAGCCACAAAACCCTTTTGACATCTAAAATGAAGATAACACTACATATATCATGTTTTACCTTTATGCTATGTGTAAAAACACTATAGTGTGTTGCATTTATGAAATCAATGAACTGCTTTAAAGAAAACAAAATTTTATTTCTGCATGCAACAAAAGCATTTTGGACTCCAAAAAAAAAAGACGCTGGGTCGAAAGTTACTTTTAAATAAAATACTCAATATCTATTTGAATCCTCCTTGTATTTATGAAATAAAAAGCCAGTGTAAACTATAAAATCAACAAATAGAAAAATAGAAAAGAAAAAATATTGCGAGGTGGGGTAAAGAAAAGGACAGGAGAAAGAGGGGGAAAAAACCTTTCTCCTTCATCCCAACAGATAAAAACAGTTTTAGTAGCTTATCTACCATCTTTAAATACAGCATAATTATCCGCATACCTCAACTCTTAATTTAAAAAAATCAAAATATTTCATTAAACGTTCTTTACTCAAAGTCCAGTAAGGACAATCACATATATTCTCTCTCTCTCTTTCTCTCTCTCTCTCTCTCTCTCCCTCCCTCCCTCCCTCCCTCCCTCCCCTTCCCTTCCCTTCCCTTCTCCTGGGTTTCCCAGAAAATGTCCGGGATAACTCGGGGGTGTGTGTACCTCTCTTGGCGTCCATCTCTCCCCTGAGGTCAGTTCATATCTGGCACAATCAAAATTCCCTCCGGGGAGAGGAAGCAAAACCCAAAGCTCTTTTCTCACTCTCTCTTCCTGGTTGAGTCAGGGGCCGTGTCCCAGGACACGGCTGGGCTCTGTGGCCCGCTTGGTGGGATGGGTCAACCCTCCAGCTCTGACCAGTAAGCAGCACAGCCAGCCCCTCTTGGAAGACCCCCAAAGCCACTCAGCCAGGCTCCCTTCAGAGCAAAGACCAGGAGCTGAGCAGAATCAGGAAGAGACATCCTGGGGTCTTACAGAAGACCCAGCCCAGACCCACTTCCCTGCCCTGCGTATCTGGGGACCCCACCACAGCCCCTCTGCAAAGCAGTCTGCAGGATACTCGGGGAGAAGCCTAGCACTGGGCCGTGGGGGGAAGCTAGGCTCCCAGGACCCCCTGCCCCAAGGAGAGGAACCCCCTAACATGCACTGATCCTTCCAGGTGGCCCTTCTTCCCTCAGCTCTGGGGTTCCTACAGCGCCTGGCTTCCTCCCCCCCCCCCGCCCTGAGCCAGGCTCCCTGGGAAGCTGCGGGACCCCAGCAAGTGTGGTGAGGATGGGCTGGGGAGGGATCCTTCTGTTCCAATTGGGTCCCCTCTTTTTTCAGAAACAACACCCGAAAGGAAAGGAAGAACGGAGTAAGCTTCCCCCACGGGGGATCCAGTGCTCGTTGCCTACCTCCCTTTCCCAGGCGGGGGTCATCCAGCGGATCCTCTGGGCTGGCAAGAGATCCCTTGAGAGAGCAGCTACTGCTGCCTCCCCTCCCATCTCCCAATGGGCTTCAGGGGAAGCGTGGGACTTCGGGGGCAACTCTGAAGGGAGCCCCTAACCCTAAATGAGGCAGACCTCTTTCCTGGGGCCATGGCTTGCAGGAGGGCTGGCCCACTCAGTGGAGGCTCTGGTGGGCCGCTCCCAGCGGGGATCTTGGGGCTACCCCATGCAGCCCAGGAAAGGGACTTCCTGGCAGGGCCAATCAGCCCCGCGAGGGGGCAAGTTGGCATGAGAGAGAGAGAGAGAGAGAGAGAGAGAAGGGAAGCTCAAGTGCCTGCCTCTGTCTCTCTCTCTCTCTGCAAATGGCAGAGGATGACTGGGAGCCGCAGGAGAAGGCTGAAAGAGTTGCACGTGGCTCCAGAGCCACAGGTTGCCAACCCGTGTTCTAAGGCATTGTTTCCCAACCCTGAAAACTTTTAAGATGTGTGGACTTCAACTCCCAGAATTTCCTAGCCAACATGCTAGCAAGGATAATTCTGGAAGTTGAAGTCCACACATCATAAAGTTGCCAGACTTGGGAAACATTGTTCTAAGGCATATCCAAGCTGCCCCTTTGAAGTGTTCCTATTCCATGCTGATGCTGACTGGATTCCAAGCCATCTTAAATATTAACTATTTGGGAACTGGGTGAGAAAAAAGAAGCATACTCCAGCATTTCAGTGGTGCTATCAACGCTGTGACAATGGATGTCGCTCTGACAACTGAGAATCAGCAGCCATTTTTGCTTTTGCTTCTAAAGTGCCTTTTCTATTCTTTTAGAGTTCAGATATAGAAGGGGGGTGGGATGAATGCTTGAGGATTTAGCTAGCCATAACAATGATTGGGGAATGTGATTTATGACAGCATTTGTGGGATGGGAATTGCAGCTTGTCACTTTGTATCTGGGGGGAGGGAATCTCAGTTTTGGGTTCAACTATGTAAGTGCCAATATTTTATTTCTGAATAAAATGTTCTTTAAGGAAGAATTCTTGCCTTGAAGTTCTTTTATTGGTTTCATCTATCAGAACTATGACAGGTGCATTGTTTAACATAGTCTCGCAGAAAGTAGATAGCTCAGAAAAAATATATATACATATATATATACGCATGTTAAATTTTGAAACAATGATCCTCTGCATATCAGGCAAAGGTTATAACCACTAGACTATTGAACTACCATTGCTAACAGGAGTCTTAGCCGAGGTTAGAGAGCTGCAGGGCAGTGACCATAAACCCATGTGAAAGGGATATTCCTGCCACAACATGCAATAATCAAAGCACAAGGGATTGCCTAGAAGGAAGTGAAGTGCAGTAGACAATGCTTGAGCTGGCAAAAAATGGAGAACAATACTTTTTAACATGGTACAAAAAAACACACTGGCAGAAATTGAGAATGATGTCATCCTCCAAAAATGATTGGAGGGCATTTCTATTCATGATGGCACAATTTAATGGTGCAGGTATGCCTCTAGTCTTCATTCAAGTTAATATACTCATTCTGACAAATTCTAAAGCAAGTTTGATGAGGTAAACTTTTTTCTCTCAGAAAAAACACTGCTGTAAGTCCCAGAAATTTCCTTCCTTTCTCACAGCTGGAATTTAATTCCATTGCTTTTTCTTCTAAGTATTTGGGCTGAGTTCTCTCTGCTAGACTTCCTTTAACTTCAGATCCCATGCTTCCAATTATTCTGATACTGACAAGGACAATCTCAGTTCCTTGGCTTTCCAAACTTTTTTTTTTGCAATGATCAATCTGTATGGGTCTTAAATATTCTCTGTCACCTTCTTTAATTCAGTTTGCCCTCTGAATCAGATCGACCTGTACAATAATGCTGTTTATTATTCCTAGTATCTGACCATTGTATCTGTAGTAAGCAATTAACATTCAAATACCACTATAATTCTTGGACATCTTTCCGAAGACTGAAAAAAGTTCTGCTTGCATGACCACCATCCTAGAACAGATAATTTAAAGATTGTCTGAACTCTGAATTTGAGAGAAAATAAAGTGAATTGACCAAGCTATTATTTGTACTAAAGATTTGTTTGAGAGTAATTTATAGTATGATTTTCAGGGATGAGCAACATGTGATTAAATAGCACTTGTAATTTGCTTGTCCTAAAGACAAGGATTGTCCCTTGCCCAATCTTTCTGAACTACCTTGAAATATACCTGGAGAAAAATTATCAAGGAAAGTTTGTTCCTGATAGTATGTATGACCTGATAGGGTGATTTTTATGAGACAGATATTGTTGGGATTTGAGCGCCAGTATGGTGGCATAACTAAGGTGTTGGAGTAGAAGTAGAGAGGTTCTAACTCTCCTTCAGGTATAGAAGCTAAGGTGGTCACCTTAGAACAGTAATTCCTTCTGGGTTCTAATAAACATCAGGCTTATGTGAGAAGTGACTGGGGAAAAAACCCACCTCGTTGCCTCATGCATTGATAGCTTTATGTGACTTAAGTGACTTACACTATGAAAAATAAGCAGATGTTGCAACCAATCAGACAACACTGAGAAGAAAATACTAATAGTATTTTTTAAAATAAAATCTTTAAATTCCAATATTGCAAATCAGTTAAGACATACCAGAAGTAGTGTGTTTATAGTGTTTATATAGTTTTTCCAGTTTAGATTAGTTTTCAGAATTAAATCATCCCTGCAGCTACCTAAACATTTATTCCCGATATGTTGGCTTTGACTGACCCCCTCTATTGTTAAGATTTGCTCCAGCAGATGGACTTCTGCTTGTCTGCTTTCATTACTAAAGGCACCGTACAGGTGCCATCTCACCTTGGATATACTAATTGCTTCTTGTCTGTCTATTTCCTCGTCTCTTTATCTATTGGGATTAGATCTAGGGCAAAAATAAAAACTTCAAACTAAGCTGTTCCTTGTGCTTGCTTGCTTTATTTATTTACTTACCTATTCCTGGAAAGTGCTTATTTGTTGTCAAGGACAAGAGTAAAAATAATTGAAGTAATAACCTTAGACAAGTTTGTTTATTTTAGGAATTTTCTGAAATCCCAGTAAGGGATATATAGCTAAGCAAAAAACCATCAGGCAAATGCATTTTGGCCCAACTCATTATGTCTTGCTGTGTTTTTCATGTTTCCTCTTTGGAGTGTCTTATCTGTCTCATTGACTGATAGTTTTCTTCTGTGTTTTGTTTCTTGTTAGATCTGAATTATTGTACCCATCACAAACCTTGCAAAAACGGAGCCACTTGCATGAACACCGGTCAAGGAAGCTATACCTGCTCTTGCCAAGAAGGGTTCACTGGCAAGGACTGTGAAAGGAATATCAGTGAATGTGATAGCAGCCCCTGCAAAAATGGGGGTAGTTGCACAGTAAGGGCGAATTATATGCTAATATTTAATTTATGAAAGTAAAATTGCATTATTATTTTATCCAGTTCCTTTTTCAAGGATTGCAGGATTGCACATGTGAAGTTATATTAATAGGTATTCATAACAATATATTGTCAAATTGACATAGCCCCCACAGCCACTGTGCTTGCCCAATTCACTCACACAACCCCATTAATGTCTTCATCTTCCAGAGCTGTATGGAATATTCTCCATTTTACAGAACTGGGTAGTGGCAGAGCACAGTTGTCACTTTCACTAATGCTTTCCACATTTTCTTCATTTCCTCACCCTTTTTTGATTTGCATCAAGGGAAAATATTGCCATTGTGCAGATAGTTCCAAGATGATTTCTGGAAGGAGGAATATTCCAGAAGCCAGGAGATAGGATAAAATAGGAGTCCCTCCAACAGCCATTGCTTACCCCAAAGCTTCACACCAGAGACTATCTTGGAGTTTCTTCCTAATTACTGGAGAAGGGGGAAAAGGCAAAGAAATATTGTGGCCTGCAAAAAGTGTTGCAAATATAAATGATGCAAAAATGGGGGCATTCTTGCTGTATTACAGAAAGCCTTGGGAGCTGTACAGACAAACTCCACAGTTCCTATTATAAGTATTTTCCCGGCACTGGGGAAGGTGCTACTAAATAACAATAACTGTCTCTTTGTGTGCCTCCTTCAGTCTACATGGGACCTTTCATATTTTGTGTCAGTTATATTTTAGTCCGATTTTATTTTGCTAGTTTGCAGTTTTTTTAAAAAAAAAACTTGAACAATTCCTGCATATATTATGATTCTGCTGTGTAGCTTAGTAATAACTGGGGAAATAGTGACATCCCAATGTCTGAAAGATGTTATGTCCAATAATTTGTCTTTGAAAAGACAGTAGAGTGTCTAATTTAATATTCTTACAGCAGTATTCACTTAGAATATTAAATATTAGCTAAATGTATAATCTACAGCAGTGGTCAAGTGTAAAATGAGCATAAAAACGTTTCCTGCATTGATAAGAATTTAGTGTTAAGTACTTTCATGTAACTTTAAAATATCATTTTTTCTGATTTACAGAAGCTTAGAATTTTTACCTTTACATTCACAGCAGAGGGTTTGCACACAATATAATGGTCCCTTCATCTAATCACAATCAAATGTTAATATAGATAAAATACAATCAATTATTTGTCATAGGATTATGTGTGAATCAATGGAGTCATTAAAACTGATTTCTGGATCTCCATAAGTACATCATTGTTAGGCAGTTATTTGTATATTAATTATTTTAAACTGTTAGATGTGCCCATCTAACCTAGCTTCATCTATCTGGGTAGGCTTTGACTTAAATGCAAAAATAGCTGTAATCTGAAAACTGCTGTTTCATGGAACTAAATTTGATATATTGTTTGCTTACTCCTATAGGATTTAGGAAACAAATACAAATGTACATGTCTCCCAGGATATGATGGTATTAACTGTGAGCATACTACCTTGACTTGTCTTGACTCTCCATGTTTTAATGGTGGAACATGCCTGGAAAAAGAAAAAGGAACCAGCTATGCATGCCTTTGCCCCATGGGATTTACAGGATCCAACTGTGAGAAAAAAGAAGACAGGTGCACCAACAATCCTTGTGCTAATGGTAAGCCATAAGAAGAGGAGTTAGTTTTTGAGGATGGTCTTGAAAGAAACTTTAATTTGATTCTGGTTTCATTTCTTGCCTGCCAATATATGTATATATGCAAGAAAAGTTACAAACCACTCCTTTACCCATTAATTATAAACACACACACATATATATACACACACACATATATATATATACACATATATATATATACATATACACACACATATATATATATATATACACACACATATACACACACACACACATATATATGTATGTGTGTGTGTGTGTGTATTCATTCTCCATTAGGCATAGTACCCATGTCAAGGAACAACTAAAATATATGTACAGTTTTATTGAATTTGGATAAGTCGGTTTTTTTTTATAAGCATGTCTTTAAATGAAACAGAATGTTTATCCTTAATTCTACCCTCACTGAAGAACTTCAAGGAAAGACGGTCTAAAACATCCCTCAACTTTGTATTCTATCATAGATCTGCCACTTATCCTATTTTCTACTCAACTAAGTTTGAACTCTCTCCAAAGTCCTTATGCAATGTTTTTACATCTTGTGAGAGCCTTTGTTCACTTTAATTGTGTAGTATAAGAAGCAGGTTAAGGAACAGATTAGTGAAACCAAGACTATATACAGGACACCCAAATGCATCACAGAAGCAAATCTGTAGGACCAAATGATATGTGCACTGATCTTTTCAAGATTTTGATTTAAAAGGCAGAGGGGAGAAGACCTGAAACAGAAAGGGGATTCTGGTTGTTTTAAATAGTTATTTCCAAAGTTGAGTAATCTAGCTTGGTGTTAATTTGTAGCTGGACATTCCTACTCTTTGCACTATTGTAATCATTGCAATGCTTTATGAACACTAAAAAGGCTTTTTCTCCTTCTGTAGGTGGGCAGTGTTTTGTAATGGGCCAACAGCATGTATGTCGCTGCCGTCCAGGCTTCTCTGGTCAGACATGTGAGATATACATCAGCAGATGCTCAAGAAATCCCTGTTCCCATGGAGGATCATGTCAAGATCTTGATGCTACCCATGATTACAAATGTACTTGCTTGCCAGGCTTCACTGGCAGAAATTGTGAAATTAGAACTAGAGATGGTTGTTCTTCTGGACCATGCCAGAATGGGGGGACGTGCTACAGTGGGCTTTACACTAAAAGCTTTGCTTGCCACTGTCCCTCTGACTTCCAGGGCATCCACTGTGAATTTGCAGTGAATCCTGTGACGAGCATCATTTTACCGCTTCCTAAGACAGTTCCCTGGGTGGCTATATCCATGGGAGTTGGGTTAGTAGCTCTCCTCATCTTGTGCTGCATGATAGCCATAGTTATCCGTCAGATGCAGAGACACCCAGAGCAAAATTCAGAAACGATGAACAACGTGTCTGACTTCCAAAAGGAAAATCTCATCCCAGCTTCTCAGCTTAAAAACACCAATAAAAATAAAGACCTTGAAATTGATTGCGTACTGGAGAAATCAAACTACAAACTTAAAAACCATACATTGGATTATAACCTGGTGAAGGAGCTGACAAATAGAGGAGCTCAGGAAGATAAATACCATAAAAGTGAAAAATGTATAGGAGAGAAATCACCCTTCTGGCTATGCAGGTATGAAATTTCCCTTTAGAAGACGAATTTATTTGCATTGTTGAAACTATGAAGAATAAAGGTTGTGTTTTAGTATAAAATTCTCTGAAAGAAGCAAATGAGTCTGAAAATATAGATGAAAATGACGTGATATTTTTAATTTTTTGTATACTAATTATAATAGACTTCAGAAAAGCTACTTACACCCCATCCTCAAAGTTACAATTGTCGTGCAAAGTGATCACTGTACTTTTGGGCGCTTGGCACTCAGGTCATACTTAAGATCCCATGTCATGTGACTTAGATTTGCAATGTTTTCTGTAATTCATTATTACAAGAAAATTAATTGGTGAAGTTTTGAAAATACTTTATTATTCTAATTAGAACAAGAAATAATTCCAATATAAGAAAATATTCTATATAAGTTTGAATCCTATATATTGGTTTTTAATTACCCTTTTATTGGTTTTTTTTTCTATACCCTCCTCCCATCTTTGTTTAAGCTGGCATAAAGGCATTACTATACTGTAGCCCATCTTAGATTGGATATGATACTGCTGTGAATAGGAATTCATTAATTCCCCAGATCATAGCAGAACTAGAATAAAAATAAAGGATGATGTATTCATTTCACAAAAACACTCCCCTCCCTGTCCTTCAGTGCAAATAAATGGCTGGACTTGATTTTATGATAGTTTTTATGTTCACAAAGTGAGTCATTTGGTCATTCAGTAAATCATGTGATTATTAAGCGAATCATGTGGTCATTTAGTGAATCCAGTATATCCACTGGGTATTTTTTGCTATTTTCTGCTGAAAAATGGCAAAAAACATTGCAAATTTAAGTCACATGACATGGGATCTTGTATTGGTCATAAGTATGACCTGAGTGCCAAGCAGCTTTTCTGAAGTCTATTATAACTTCAGTCATTAAGCCAACTACCGTAAGTCAAGGACTACTCATACTGAAAACAAATTTGGTGAAATTCTATCCTCTTTTTAACACTGAAGTGAGATTAATCTATTTTTCAGAGTAATAACATGAACAATCAGAACTGTTATCTCCAGTTTTTCTTACTAGTGTGCTAGCCTCATCATTTTGATGATCTGCAAGTTTAAACAGAAGTTTTCCATATTACAAGAGTTCCTGAAATCTATATTCTGTGTCATTAGTCCTTCAACAGATTTCTATAATTTGAGCCAGGCTACAGTATATCACATGTTTACACTGCTGTTTTGGTTTTTTTTTTAAAAAAAATGCAGTTCTTTCAATTAGTTTTTTGCAATCACTGTTTTGGGTATGAAAGGTAAACTCAAGGACATTCACTGATGAGTAGCTACTCCTTATTCTAATTGATCTTGTGTTTTGAAAAGATAAACAAGTTTTAGTTTTTCTCAAGTGTGTCCAAGTTCACAGCTATTGATTTGTCAAATATAATGTGATGGGATATGTGTGTGTTGATAGAAACCATAAGTACCATTATTTTCCACTGTACAGACATGAAAAAGTATAAACCTTGAATGTGCGGGGAACTGGTTGCTCTTATCTGCTGTTTCTCATGCCAGTGCCTTTTTTCTTTCAACCACAACTTTCCTACAATATCCTTTTTTCACATCTTGCAATATAAAGCTTTGACATTGGTTCTGAATTTTCACCTTGTATTTTATCTTATTTTCAACAGTGAAAAGCCAGAATGTAGAATATCAGCAATATGTTCTCCAAGGGATTCAATGTACCAGTCTGTTTTTGTAATAACAGAAGAGCGGAATGAATGTATTATAGCTACAGAGGTATGTATATTGCCTACAGAAATGTGATCTTTGCTCTGAATAATGTTCAGTAATGTGACATTCAGAAAGAAAGGAGAGCAATGCAACTTGGTATTTTCAACAGACAGGCATATACATGTGACAAACTACATAGAATGTTACAAAAAGTAGAATTTTAAAAATATTGCTTATGATCACCCCAATAATCTATTCAATGAAATATTAAATTCAAATTCTGTGATCATAGAATAATTTTTTCACATTTCTCTGTAATCCATGAAAAATTGGAAATACTAATTGGGAGATCTTAAGAATGGAAAGGGATGTGACTTAAGTGGGCCAGAGCAGAAAGAGGAAATTGGGGGAAATCAGGAAATCTTGTGTGAGCAGAACTAACTTTCTGTTACACAACACCATCTTTGAATCTAAGGTTATAAATCAGAGCCTAGGCAGTAAGGACACAAGAATTCAACAAATTAAAGTACGGACTATGTAAGAGTTAAATTGAGAGTTACACGGGTAAAGGTTGAACTTACAAATCATAAAGACCCTCCCCCTGTGACTAAACTAAGTCAACAATTGTTATATATATTATACTTAATTTTACTTTTATATTGGATTAATTGAAATGTCTGTTTGTCTCTCTCCTATGTTTATGGCAGGTATAAGAGTGAAGGCTGCTCTGTTTGCACCTCAGTTCTAGAATTCTAGAGATGCCACGAAGTGGACATTCCTACTACATTGTTTACAATTCAAAATTGGATTGGACTTAGTTTTTTTATTATATGCAATTTGCTGCTCTCAGGAGGAGGAGTGGATGAAAGTGGGTGAACTGGACAGACTGTGAATTTAAAAGATGCAATATACCTTTTTACCCCCTGTTTTCTTATTTTGAAGTCTAATAGGAGGAATGTAACTGACTACTTAGCAGGGGAGGCACGAAGATGTCTCTTACTAGCCTTTGAAATGACATGCCAGTTGCTCATGGACAGTTGTATGACTTTCCAGAATTTAAGTCTTGAAAGGTGCCTGTCTGTTTAAAGGCCCTTGACATTATCACAGAGTTAATCAATGGCACTGTGAGAAGAATGAAGAAACGTATTTTTCTATGCAGAAAAGGATTCAGAATAAATGTCACCGTTGGTTTTTTCTGGATTTGGAAGTGCCTAAAAGCGTGTCTGAGAATCTAGAGAGCCCAAATCAAGACCCATCAGCCTTTTCCCCTCCAGCACCCAAGCAGTATTGTCTGGGAGTGGCCCTCAGCCATTCCTGTTGCTCCTGTATTTAATCCCTTCTTTCACCCCTCTCCCATTTATTACTTACAGACAACTTAAGGAACATGGCTACTGAATTGGCATTTTGCCTCCTGGGATACTGCTTTGGTGAACTGAGCAGTAATTGGGATTTGTTCTTTTGGTGAATCACAGCGACCTCCCCAGACATAATCCAACCGGAGAGAGAATGATGACTTTTCTCTTTTATAAGAGGAAACTGAAGCCCAGGGCTCCCTGAAAGCCTTATAAGTGCGTTTAAAATCAATCAGCTGTTTTCATGACCTTTGCACTACTAGTCACCATAAGCAGAAGTTGTTTTTTTCTGTGTTACATGCATAAGGAGAGGTTTGGATTTTCTCTTAGAGATCTCCATCTGGTGCCACCCTTTCAGCTGCAGATAATCTGGAAGATTGCACCATAACTTTTTGTTTTTTTACAGGCAGTCAAGTATTTATGATCCTGCCTTTCTATTACTTGCTGCAGAAACTCCCATGCTGATTTAAGTTGATTTTTTTTTCTAAACACCTGACAAAGACTAAGCTACAAAGGGGACTTTGGTGGTGGTGGAAATCCATTAAGTGGCGAAGGGGAATTATAAAGCCCTTAGTTTGCTCTGTTTGTTTCTTTCCTCACTGCTACAAAGAAAGGAGTATCCTTAAGTTTTTGAATCCAAAGGAGCAGTTCTGAACTGGAAATTCAGAACTGACATAGACTCTGTTGTACATTTACAGCAATAATAATAGACATTTCAGATAGGAAGTGCTGTTCATAACGATAAACAAGTACTGTGGGAAAGAGAATATGGCGGAAGCAGAGAGAGGAAGCAAATTTTCATTCAAGGAAGTTGGGATCGTGTTTTCTGTGATGGAAGAGCAATGTTCCTGACCTTGAAAATCTCAGGCTGGATTAATCCATCTCCAGCCTTGAACTGTGCAATCAAATTCTTGCTTGGCATGTTCACTACTGACATTTTGGTCTGACCACACAAGGCCATTGTGAAGAGGAGCTTCAGAAATCAATAATATGGTTTATATTAGTGTCTGTCTGTAGTTTATTTTGAAGCCTAGCATTTCAGTAATTTAAAGTAAAAATAAGCACTGAACTTTCTACATTTTGTAACATTATTTTGTATATAATGTATATTTATAATCAGAAACAGAAGTGTAAATATGTTTATTACATATGTCATGTTTTTATGTGATGACAAAGTTTGAATTTTATTTTTTTTTCAAATAATGAAGATACCTTCTTGCTACTGCAAACTTTTAGTGTGGTTTCTTGTGCTATAATTTGGATTCATGACCTTGCAGTGTTTACAGGATAACTCATAGCAAAGTTTGTAAGATAATAGAAATTTATTATTGCTAGTAATTAGTAAATGAACTCAATACGTGATGTGAGTTACAGGACATCCCATTTGATATAAAATTTAACCTGTAAACATAATATATTAAAAAAAACGAGAATCCCTTACAATATGAATAAAATCTTCCCCTATATAGTTTTTGCTATAAATAGTAGGGAAAAGTCTCCAAGTCATTAATAAAAACACACTTCAAATTTATATTCTATTAACAAATTCAAGTTTTTAAACTGATTTTCTTGCTTTTCTCTACTGTAACTGGAAATCATGTACTTGTGTTAACATCTATTCTAAAATAGATTTAAAACGGGAGCAAGTAGCAGTCATTTTTATAAGAATAAGAAACATAACATAAGATCATTTATTTTTACATTGTTTTCTGCATTGATTCTGTATATCTGGTTGGAGTTTATCTGAGTGTTTCCAGACTGCTGTTTCCACCAACACAAATAGCATATTGGCAGAAATTACAATTCCAGAAGAGTAGCCATATTCATCTGTGACAACAAGAAGAACAAAATCTACAAGAGTTATGGCATCTGATTGGTTTTTAGAAAGTGTCACCAGACTCCTGTTTGCCAGGAGACTAGAGATTTTAGTGTTATCATTGCTAGGTTTGCTCTATGGTATCCATTCAACAATATTGGGACATTTATTTTGACAGCAGGAAAGCAACTGAAAACTTTGATTAGTTTGCCATGGCAAAGTTTTGTCAAGCTAAAAAGTTCAAATATCAATCTTAAAACGTGAATCAGATTTGCTAAGCTTGTTAAAACATTCAGTTCTAAAATTATGGAAGTGAAGAAAAAGAACAAACAAGTTCTATCAGCTTGAACTGCAGCCCATTATTAGGAATATATAGATTTAAGCCCATGGAATTAGTGTAACTGATTTATAAACTCTACTTTCAAGGCAAATTTTCTTGCTTTATCTTTTAATGGCAGCCGTAATAACAAAATTGCAAAGGATCTTTTTAGCTTGCCTTTGTTTTAATTATATGCAATTTTGTTTACCTTTAAAACATTACGCATGTGTGCTTTCCTGTTTAATTCTTTTCTTAGGAAAATCAATTGAAAATCCTAATCAGTCTCCTTGACAACCATTTGAGGCAAACAATCATCAAGATGGAACTTAGAAATAAATAAAACCCTCCTGTCCCTAAACATTTGTCTTGTAGAACAAATTATGAAAAACCATTGACAAAAAGCAGAGCAGATGCCCCTGATTTGCAGCTTTTTCTTGGCAATGAGAAATAAACTCAACAGATGCTTCTCTTAATTAAACTCATGGATTATACACATGTACAAGCACATAAATGCAGAGTTGTTCTTCAAACAAAAACAAAACGACAAACAGGAAAAGAGTCGGGGGAAATCTTCCCACAGCTTCAAAAAGACAGTAGTGGGATTTGAACATGGCTTTGGGATTTCAGGAGGAAGAACGATATGAAACAGTGAATTCTGAAATCTACATGTGCCAAAGCCTGCAAAAATTATTTGTGGGTAGTTATAATATTAAACATGTTTTCATGCATAATTCTACCAAAACACAAAACAAAAGAAGAGCATCACAATAAGAACTATATACGGTACAAAATTCAAGATGAAGACTTTACTTAAATCTGGGCTCAGGGTATCTCATTTCCTCCAAGTAGATTCTCACTGGTTTATTCTATCAATTTGAGTGAGGATGTAGTTGGTACTTTGGCCCTGTAGTTGAGGCAGTGGATCCCGCAAATGAGAGTTTCTCTGGGGCGCTCCTGGCCCTCATGATTAAGCAATTCCCCTGAGGTCTATATGCACTTATGCTTACCATCCTAAGAAAAAAACATTGCAACTTGGCTTTTCCAGCCATCTTTCAGAAGTTGGATATCCTATCCTTATCATTAGCAATTTAAGCCCACTGCATTCAGAAATTTAATCTTTATTTTTAAATCATTATATCAGGGGATTTGAATGTATTTTTTTTCATTTATTATATCTGTGAACCATCCACAGTTTTCATAATATTGTAATACAGTATATAAAAGGGGGAAATAAACAAGCTCCAGATAGCATTGGTTTCCAACAGGAACACGTGAGAATTAGAACTTGCATGGATAAATCTGATTGTGAAATATATTCAGTCTTCACTCCAAAATTTTGATGAAGTACAAAATTAAATGACACATTTTGAGAATTTTATAGTAGTCCTTTAAGGGTGAAAAAGGTAATTACTGAATTATTTAGTATAGTACCAAAATTCAGACGAGTGATATATAGTCACAAATTTTTAGAAATGATGAATCATATACAGAAAATAGAATTTCTTTTTAAACTATAATAAGAGAAAGATTCAGATCCAGCCTACCTGAATATCATACACATGGACCTTATTATTTCTAAACTCATGAATAAGCCCCTTGATTATATACTTCTTGCGAAATAACTTGTATGATAAAATACATTTTGGGCTTCCTGACTAGACCATTAAAAAATTTAAAACGTCAGTAAGTTTCTATAAGAAACTATCTCTGACCCCAAAATATAAGATTTGTAGAAATAATATTTGAAATAGTATTTTTTTATTGCTCATCAGTCTCCTTTTTAAAACATACATTTATACAGCAGATATTGGAGATTGCCTAACAAACATGATTTAAAATTCATAAAGGTACCTCACTCCTAATTCAAGCCTTTGTCCTCAAGATGCCTTGTCACTGTATTTGCTTGTCACACACATTTTTTTCATACTGGTAGCTGCAGTTTTTCTAACTTCTTCAGTGAATCAGAGGTAAGGCAGTATATTTCCCTCAAAACGTTTTGCTGTTGCCCAAAGAGTTCTTAGTTTATTCAGCCGCAACCATTTGTAAGGGAGGATGGCAAAAAAAGGTGTGTTTGCTGGCTCTTTTTTCATGATGAATAATAAACATAATCATAATAGTAAAGTTGGAAGGGACCTTGGGGGTCATCTAATCCAACCTCCTGCTCAGGCAGGAAACCCTGTACCATTTCAGATAAATGACTGTCCAGTCTCTTCTTAAAAACTTCCAGTGTTGGAGCATTCACAGCTTCTGGAGGCAGATTGTTCTAACTGTCAGGAAGTTTCTCCTTAGTTCTAGGTTGCTTCTCTCCTTGCTTCTTGTCTGCCTTCAGGCGCTTTGGAGAATAGCTTGACTCCCTCTTCTTTGTGGCAGCCCCTGAGATATTGGAACACTGCTATCATATCACCCCTAGTCCTTCTCTTCTTTAAACTAGGTAAAGGTAAAGGTTCCCCCACACATGCGTGCTAGTCGTTTCCGACTCTAGGGGCCGGTGCTCATCTCCGTTTCAAAGCTGAAGAGCCAGCGCTTGTCCGAGGACATCTCTGTGGTCATGTGGCCAGCATGACTAGACGCCAAAGGTGCACTGAACGCTGTTACCTTCCCACCGTAGTGGTCCCTATTTTTCTACTTGCATTTTTACGTGCTTTCGAACTGACATACCCAATTACAGCAGCCGTTCCTTATATTAGCCTCCAGTCCCCTAATCATCTTTGGTGCTCTTCTCTGTACTCTTTCCAGAGTCTCAACATCTTTTTTACATTGTGGTAACCAAAACTGGATGTAGTATTCCAAGTGTGGCCTTACCAAGGCGTTGTAAAGTGGTATTAATACTTCATGTGATCTTGATTCTATCCCTCTGTTAATGCAGCCTAGCACTGTGTTGGCTTTTTTGGCAGCTGCAGCACACTGCTGGCTCATATTTAAGTGATTGTCCACTTGGACTCCGAGATCTCTCTCACAGTTACTACTAATGAGCAAGGTATCCCCTATACTATACCTGTACATTTGTTTTTTCTTGCCTAAATGTAGAACCTTACTTGTACCTTCATCCTTTAGTTTACTCTCCAAACTGACTTACTTTCCTTCACTTCTTCCTGATCTGGTATTTTTTATTTTTGTTCTTGGCTATATAGTGTAAAGTTCAGGGTAGGGAGAATTAGAGTTTGTTTTCTAAAACATTGATTTATTTCTGCTTCTGGCTACCACAACTATATATAGCTACACAAAACATAATTCAAAATTGAACAGTGCATTTTCATGAGTCATTCTTTTTTATTTATTTATTTATTTATCATTTTCTTTTCTTTTTCTTTTTTCAATCTATATGCTAGCCATCTTCCCCGCTTATTTGCATTTTCAAAGAAATTCTGTTTAGCCCGTTTGATTTGTTGAGCCATTAGTTCCATCTCAGCTAAATTTAACTTATGCTTTATTATTTCTATTTGATTCTTGAGTGATACTTTATCTGGATCTGTTTGTAGTTCTGCTTCTAGTCTTCTGAGTTCCTTGTGTTAGGTGAAAAGTATGTCCAAATGGCCACATTTCCCTTCAGTCTAGAAACATTTAAGTGATGTTCATTTATCTATTGGCAGCTTGTTGTTGTTAAAGATTTGTGGGCAGGGGTAGAAATCTTCCTCACACTGGATTCCCAAAAGGAAAAAGGTGATTTATCGTATAGGGGAAAAGGGGCATAAACTTAAAGATGTAAAAGGTGAAGAGGTGAAATGAAGAGTGAGAATAATTGCTGTGAGCAAAATAAATGACTGGTCAAGCAAAATAGTGGCTGGTTTGTTTTAATCAGGGTTGTTGAACATATTGGCTTTTCATAGAATGCAAAACCATAAACTATGGTTTTCAAACAAAATTTTTACACGTAATACTAAACCTTGACCAAACAAATTATAGTATAGTTTAATGGAGTATGCGAATCAAATTTGTTTGTTATGCAACTGATCAAGGATTCATTCATTCATTCATTCATTCCCTGCCATAGGGGGTCCAAATATCACAATAGCACTCACAGTAATGATGTTAAAGCCATGCCCTCTTTTTTGCATGCATTATGTTCCATTGCATCTGCCATCTTGACTTTTTTGACCTTCACCTTGGATACCCCTGCTCCCTGCTGTCTAGAAATCCTGACTAGATTTTTAATTACTGCATCCTTTTCCATATGGGTAATGTACTGCAGCTGGATTCATTTTCATCAATGATAAACTTGATTTTAGCACAATGATTGCCAAGCAATAGCGAGCAAACTCTACAGTTCAAAATTTTCCTACTAAACACATATGACCAGTGATGTAGCAGCCTGATACGTTACCACAATTTGCCAGCCTCTATCCAGCAACTGGGAACCCTTTCAGCATCCTAAAAAAAGTTTCTATATGCCTGTGAAGACATAAAATCTGTCCTGCTAAGCCCACTTAGAGTTGTTTTTAAAAAGTTAAAAGTTTCCCTGTCAGTCATTTCTGACTCGGGGAGGTGGGGGGGCGGGCGGTGTCCCCAACCTCCAGGCTATGCAAAGACTTGTAAATGCAGATTTAGAAATAAGTGCAACAATTTTTAATACAAAAACAATTCTCATGGAATTTATGATCAGAGGACTGCATGGTTGACACTTTAGCTGGCAAACCAGCTGATGTCAATGGACTGGAGCAATGTTGCCCCTTCTTAGGGTTCTTGGACTTGGACTAGCATAGGTTCTAGATTAGAGGATGCGCCTAAACAGAAGAAAGGAACACTAATCCTCATGGTGAGTGGAATGGATGCTACCAAGATCACCTTGCACATACCTTTCCCCCCCAAAACATCCTCAAGATACATTGAGGATGCAACTCCTAGAATTTCCAACCAGGTCTTTTGCTTCTGCAAATGTCTAAATTCTCCATCTTCCACGTCTGGAAGGATTCAGCTTGGGGAAGTCTTCCTTACAGTCAAACCAAGGAAAAAACAGATGGCCTATGTTAAGTCTCTTTCTTGTCCTTGGAGGTGGGTGGGGAGGAAGAGTAATTCCATTTCCTGTATTTAAATTACAATTTCATTTGTACGTTATAGCTCTTCCCAGTAGAAATATGTAATGTTACTCAACGTTTGCCTTCTTGTGATAATGGGCTCACTCTCATGAAACAAACCTGCCCCCGAACCAGGTTTATATGACATGTCCTTAGGCCACTGTGTTCATCTCAGCCCAAGCCCATAGAAAAGGCAGCTTGCAGTTGCACTTAGTTATTCCAGCTTTAAATAAACATTTTCCTTCCCCCGTCCCACAATGTTTGCCATGGAAATGGCAGGGGACTTCATCGACAATGTTGTTGAAGATGGACTTAGGGGCTAAGATTTAGCCAGCTTCTATTGGCTACTTTACTGTGCTGCAGAGACATCCTGCCTTCTCCAGTAGCTGAGTCCTGTTCCATGTGACTGTTGTGACTTGGGTTGCAGGAAACACCCGACTCCTGGCTTCTCTAGGGGTGGCTGAACATGTAATGCCTGGCTGATGGTTCCAAAAGGGCAGGTCCCGCGTTAGACAGGCTCTTTATACGTTAGATTCAAAATGGTGTTTTGAAAGATCCCTGAGGCCCTTAGATTTAGCACTAAATATGCTAAGATTTGTTTTTTAAAAAAGAGACAGCATTTTCTGGAGAATCCCATGCAGTATAAAAATTCAGAGGGAACCAGGAAAGAAGAAAGAAAGAAAGAAAGAAAGAAAGAAAGAAAGAAAGAAAGAAAG
>JAKJMR010000180.1:2654177-2681889 GCA_024449315.1 Daboia siamensis
TAGAATAGAATAGAATAGAATAGAATAGAATAGAATAGAATAGAATAATAACAGAGTCGGAAGGGATCTTGTGGGTCATCTAGTCCAATCACCTGCCCACGCAGGAGATCCTACACCATTTCTGACAGAGACAGCAGTCCAGTCTTTCTTGAAAGCTTCCAGTGATGAAGCTCCCACAACTTCTGAAGGCAATCTGTTCCATTATTAGTTGATTGTTTTCACTGTCAGAAAATTTCTCCTTATTTCTAGGTTAAATCTTTCCTTGATCAGTTTTCCTCTGTTATTCCTTGTCTGGCCTTGAGGTGTTTTGGAAAATAGGTTGATCCCCTCCTCTCTGTGATAGCCCCTTAGATATTGGAACACTGCTATCGTGTCTGCCCTGGTCCCTCTCTTCACTAGACTAGCCATGCCCAGTTCCTGTAGCCGTTCTTCTAGGAAACAGGCAAGAAGAGAAAATGGATGGAAAAGGAAAAAGTGCATTGTATTGTACTGTACTGCCCCAAAGTGGAAACCATACCTCTCCTCCCTCTCTGTTTCCATCATTCTAAATAAATAAATAAACCTAGCACTGCACGTTGCCCTCAAACTGCAAGAGATCAATTGAGATTCCTGGTAAAAATGAACTTCTCCATGCTGGTGGCTTGGGGAATTGAGAAGACTTGTTGGAAGAGAACATGAAGGGGGCCCAGCAAACTAACAGGTTTCCCCATTCACATTTGGATGGTGGCCTTTCCCATTCCTTTGCTTCAACGCATCCAGCATGTGGTGCTTTAACTGATAGGGCCTGAAGGAAGGGAGCCTTTAAAGCAGGGCTTTTCAACCTTTTCACTCATTGTACCACTTTTAGGATATGGCAACATCCGAGTACCACCAGTCACCTAGCAGGGTGTCAAAAACTTGATGACCCAAAAAAAGAGGAAAAAAGTGATGAAGTACAGATAGTCCTCGACTTACAACAGTTCACTTAGTGACTGTTAGAAATTTCAATGGCACTGAAAAAAGTGCCCCCCAGCCACAGCCGAGCAAGACACCTGCCTGCCTGCCCGGCGGCGCTCTTCCTCCTGTCCGAGGTTTTCATTGTTGTGAGCATTTCTGTTGAGGATTGGCAGCGGGGGTGGTGTGGGGTGGTGTTTGGTTTTTATTCCCCCCCCCCGCTGGGTGGTTGCAGCAGCTTTTGGTCACTTTACATGGCCCTGGGGCACTGTGACCGTCATAAATATGAATCAGTTGCCAAGCATCTGAATGTAAATCACAAGACCTTGGAGATGCTGCAACATTCCAGCTGATCAGCGCTTCTTCTGGGCTCAGCAGAAGTGGCAGGATCATTGTTGAGCTCCAGCTGTAGCCTGGTGCTGATCCTGGTGCTTCTGCTGAGCCCTGATAGCCCTGCAGCTCCAGCCGTCTCTTGCTCAGGCTTGTGCGGTGCTGCCACCGGTTCAGCTCATTCCCCTCCCCCACTACCACTTTTCTAGAATGGTCGCGTACCACCTGCCAGGTGCCAGTGTACCACAGGTGGTACCCGTACCACTGGTTGAAAAGCCCTGCTTTAGAGATAACAAATCCAGAAAAATCTGCTGATTGGCCTCCCTCTTTCTTCATTACCAAAAGTATCTTTCAACTAGCAGAATAATTCATAACTGTGTCCTTATTTTTAGAAAGAGAAGGAGCTCTTCCAGCCTTCAAAGCAGAATTGTGTTGGCTGCCACAGCATGCTTCTTCAATACATTCCGTCACAAACAAAGGGCAATCACAAAGGGTTGTGGGTATGGTTTTCAGCGATTGGAGGTGAAGCATTAGTGATGAGACAACTCAGTATTACTTGACCTAATTTGTCAGCTTCCTTTTTTGTCCCTTTTCTCCAGGCCTTATCCTTCCATCAGTATTGCTTGAGCTCTAATTGCAGATTGTTATAAACTGCTGGAATACTGCCAAACACATCTGAAAGGACAGAAGAAACTGAGCCAGCTTTTCCCAACCTGGTGGCTTACAGATATGTTTGGACTACAATTCCCCAAAGAACATGGACAACGGTTGGGAAGGGCTGATTTAAGCAAGGATCTGTAAAGTGATTTTACTGATTCTTTTGCAAAGAGTAAAGGTACTGTTGTTGTTGTTGTTAGTTGAGAAGTCATGTCCGACCCATCACAACCCTATGGAAAACGTTCCTCCAGGCCTTCCTGTCCTCTACCATCTTCTGGAGTCCATTTAAGCCCATGCCTACAGCTTCAGTGACTCCAGCCAGCCACCTCATTCTCTGTCGTCCCCTTCTTCTCTTGCCCTCAATCTTTCCCAGCATTAGGCTCTTTTCCAGTGAGTCCTTCCTTCTCATTAGGTGGCCAAAGTATTTGAGTTTTAGCTTCAGGATCTGGCCTTCTATCTTAAAGAAGCAGCTGCACAAACTGAGATTCTTCAGATATTGTTGCACTTCAACTTCCATCAGCCCTAATCAGCATGAAAAACAGGGCAAATGAAAGCTATACAAACAATAATTGAAGGATCCTAGGGTCTCCATTCTGGCTGAAAAATATCCGCCAAGTATTACTGCCCTAAAGATGCATTCTGTCTTAGTTAAGTCAGGAGAATTTTTGTAAGGTGAAACAATTGATACAAACTTTAAGGGATGCCTTCTCCTCTATAAAGGGACGCGATTGCTCAATGGGTTAAGACGCTGAGCTTGTCGATCAGAAGATTGGCAGTTTGGCGGGTCGAATCCCGAGTGCTGCGTAGCAGAGTGAGCGCCTATTACTCGTCCCAGCTTCTGCCAACCTAGCAGTTCGAAAGCACGTAAAAATGCAAGTAGAAAAATAGGGACCACTATGGTGGGAAGGTAACAGCGTTCCGTGCGCCTTTGGCGTCTAGTCATGCCAGCCACATGACCATGGAGACGTCCTCGGACAAGCTCTTGCTCTTTGGCTTTGAAATGGAGATGAGCATCGGCCCCTAGAGTCAGAAACGACTAGCACGCATGTGTGGGGGAACCTTTACCTTTACCCTTCTCCTCTATAACTCTTGCTTATAAACTGAGATTTACCTCAAAAGCTCTTTGGGCATGGCACTGTTTAATATGCCATTAGACTGTTAAAATCGGGAGAGCCTAATTTAATCTCTGAGAAATCTGAAACAAATTATGTTTCAATCTCTGCCAGAAAACATTCCGCAAGAAAGATCTTACACAACATATCATCTATCCCAGGATGTAATCCTGTTGCATTAGTCAATTGCTCTTATTATCAAGAAATTTCTCCTACTTTTATCTACTTTCTTTGCAGTAAGCAATAGGAACTCCGCAGAGCTTACTTCTCAGTAGATGTGTAAAGGATTGCATTGTTAGCAATTTAAGCCCTTTATATCTAATTCTCCTTTCTGTGCTGCAAAGAAAAAGGTTCTTTTTCTTCTTCTGTCAGATAGCTCTTCAGCTATTACTGAATCTTTTGATATCTTCTTATAGTTGTCCTTCCTCTTGAAGGGATACATATTCCTTACTGAAGGGATACATACTGAAGGGATATTCCTCTTGAAGGGATACATATTCCTTACTGAACACAAGGAGGTTTATTTCCAAGTTCATAAACCTATATAGTGTAAGTTTGCCGATGTAAAACTGATGTTTGACATCCAACGTAAAAATATCCTGCAGAAAGATAACTAATGGACTTGTCCAAAGGAACAATGTTTTGCTTTGGTCCTGAAAGCAAAAAAAGCTAACTGGCTAGAAACACCCTAGAATGCATTACTTTGCCAAAAGGACTGTGTTCATTACTGCTGTTCTGTTCCAGTTGAAAATAATCCTTCAATTAAAAGGAGCGGGAGGCTGTTTCTAATGTGATCATAAAAAGATTTTTCCCCTTCTTTCCTTTTTTCTCAGGCAATGTATCATGTAATAAGGAGAAATATTCCAGATTCAAACATCAATTCTCTTTTTTCTTGCAGAGCAGCTACTTCTGAACCTTGACTGTTAAACCCATACTAACACGGCCTCTCAATCAGCAGGAACCATTTCTGAGGCATGATCTTTCCGTTTTTGTATCATAGTTGGTGGGCCAGTAGCCATATTTGACATTTTAACCAAACTACGATCGCATTCACAAATGGGATTGAATGATGGGAAAAGGACAAGTCAAAAAGGAGCTTCTTACCTTGTGCCCCTCCTCCTCCTCCTAGCGTTCCCCATCTTCTCCATTATTCAGTTCACCTTTATGTTTTCCTGAGCAGTTTCAGACACAAAGTCCTGAGTTACAGCTACCCATTATTTATTTTCAAAGAACAATAAGAATAGCAATGCAACCTGAATGAACCCTGCTGCAAATGGAGATTATGCCAAGACAAATACTTTGCTTTTCAATTTAATAGCTTCACATTCATGCCTCAGATAGAAGTATCTGGTCAATATGAGTGGGGGAGTTTGATGGTCTCTAAGAAAGATGTCAGCAGGCATAATACTGGCTCTGAGAACGCTGAATGCAGCTGGGTAGTGCAGGGTAGAGCCTATCAATGCTGTGAGGAAACTTCATGCATTCTTGGTAATAAAACAGCATTTCATTAAAAACAATTGCTTAGAAGAGCCTAATACACATTCAGACTTTAAGTGCTGAAATTAAAGAGGGGAGGAAAGTGTACCTGTAAACATCTGGGAGCTGTTATTTTAACCCAGAACTTGTACAATATGTACAGCTACAGGAAGATAGAAGCCTTGATTAAAATATAACTATAGCCTTGAAATCTCTGAAATGCCTCTCTCTCAGCTCCTGAGCTTTTCCACAGAAACAAACTTCAGAGGAAGCCTTGGATCTCGAGTTACCAGCATAATGTGTAATTGTCCTTAATGTCTTCACTGTCCTCAGCAATTTTGTGGTGGCCAGTATTTTATGGTGAGGAAAAGAGCAAAATAACATTGTCTAAATCATGGCATGAGGTAAAAATGGAGTTGGGTGATACTGAAGTTAGGTAAACATAAAGACTATCTTGCCCACTAACTGCCATTTCACAATAAGAATATTAATCACTTCACTGAATTGTTCTAAATTAGTTTTTCCCCATCAGTCTGATGCATGGGAAATTCTAGAGTTATTAATCTAAAAGCATCTCAAATTAAATAACAGAGTTCAAATATCAGCAGAACATGTTTGGAGACTAATTATCATTCTTTCAATATAAAACTTCCTTAAGAAGATTGTAGAAATGCCACGGACCTAATACATCTTGATTTCAGAATAGCAATGCCAAAATGACCTCCATGACATTGTGATTTGGATAGCTTAACAATTAAATGGATGCATAGGCAAAAAACAGGAAGAGTCTAGTAGCATTTTTTTCTCTACATATCTTTTTTTAAAAGACATCAGCTTTTGTAAGCTGTGGCTCGTTTCATCAGATCCCCTGTCTACCATACAATAACATGGATATCCTCTTACAATGCATATGTAGCTGGCTCAGAAATGTACTCAAAGAGTCCATATCAATAGTTCCTCATCAAAGAAGAGGCTGAGGGGATTTTTATTAAGATTTTTATATAAAATCTTAAGGGGACCCGGGAGGCTTTAGGGATCCAGAATGAACTTGGGGGAGTTCGACCTGAACAGCAGTCCAGACCATCGGATGGTCGTGGGGGGGGGGAGTAGGGGTTTGGGGGCAGACTCAGTTCTGAGTGTGGAGGGTCATTGGCCCTGCCCAAGCTTCTAGATGTCTTGCCCGGGTTAGTGATTGAGTTCCCCAGGCTTATAGTTCTGGGGGGATTTCAATCTGCCCTCTGCGGGTGAGGCATCTGAGTTGGCCCAGGAGTTCATGGCCTCCATGATGGCCATGGAGCTGACTCAAATAATTCAAGACCCGACTCATAATGGAGGGCACACACTCGACCTGGTTTTTATCTCTGGGCAGTAGATTAATGATCTGGGTAGGGGGGATTTAACTATCCAACCCCTGTCATGGTACGATCATTTTCTTCTCCGGCTAGACTTTCAGTACGCCTCCACCCCCTGCCGCTGGGAGGCAGAACTGACCAGGTGGTTCTGCCGCAAGCGCCTGATGGACCCTGAGACGTTCCAGATGGAGCTTGGGACATTTCCTGCTTTCCTTGCCCACAACTCTGCCGAGGCCCTAGTGGTAGCCTGGGATAGGGCTGCTGCTGGGGCCTTGGATTGAGTTGTGCCCTTGTGGCCTCTGACCCAGCACAGATTCCGGGTGGCCCCCTGGTTTACTGAGGGACTCCGAGAGATGAAACGCCGGAAAAGACGCCTAGAGAGCTGTTGGAGGTCCAGCAGATCCGAATATGATTGAACATGGCTAAGAACTTATCTTAAGTCTTACTTAGTGGCGATGGAAGCGGCAAAGTGTGCTTACTTTTCCGCTCTCATTGCATCCGCAGATAACCATCCAGCCGCCCTGTTTAGAGTGACCTGTTCACTGTTCAACCAGTGACCGAGGGATGACCCCTTGCAGGGTAGGGCTGAGGAATTTGTACAATATCTGCAGGACAAAATCGCTCAGATCCAGACTGGTTTGGACTCCGACTGGGCGGAATCCGGTGGAGTGGAGCGGGCAGGTCTTGGTTATACCACTTGGGGTGAGTTTGATCCTGTGTCTTTGGATGATGTGGACAGGATCATGTGTAGACTGAGCACTACAACTTGTTTACTGGACCCATGTCCCTCCTGGCTGGTTTCGGCCGCCGGGGAGGTAATGGGGCTGGCTCCAGGCAGTTGTCAACGCTTCATTGATGGAGGGTGTCTTCCCCTCTACCTTAAAAAAGGCGGTGGTGAGGCCCCTTCTCAAGAAGCCTGCTCTGGACCCGGCCTCCTTGAATAACTATTGTCCTGTCTCCAACCTTCGCTTTGTAGCGAAGGTTGTTGAGAGTGTTGTAGTGCGTCAGCTTCCACAATTCCTGGATGAAGCAGACTATCTGGACCCATACCAGTCCGTTTTCAGACCTGGTTACAGCATGGAAACGGCATTGGTCACACTGGTAGATGATCTCTGGCAGGCCCAGGACAGGGGTTGCTCCTCTGTCCTGGTCCTACTTGACCTCTCAGCAGCTTTTGATACCATTGACCATGGTATCCTGTTGCAACGTCTCGAGGGGTTGGGAGTGGGAGGCACTGTTTTATGGTAGTTCTCCTCCTATCTCTTGGGCTGTTTGCAGTTCGTAGTGGCAGGGGGGCAGAGATCAACCCCGAGGCCCCTTTCTTGAGGGGTACCCCAGGGGTTGGTTCTCTCCCCCCTCCTTTTTAACATTTATATGAAGCCGCTGGGTGAGATCATCCGTGGCTTTGAGGTGAGGTATCACCAATATGCCGATGATACCCAGTTGTTTATCTGTACCCCGAGCCAACCCATTGATGCCCTTGATGTGATGTCCCGGTGCCTGGAGGCAGTGAGGGTCTGGATGGGAAGGAACAGGCTCAGGCTGAACCCCTCCAAGGCCGAGTGGCTGTGGATACCGGCATCTCGTATTGTCCAACATGTTCCACCTCTTTTGAGGGGGGGGGAAGCTATTGCCCTCCTCAGAAAGGGCCCACAACTTGGGTGTCCTCCTGGATTCACGGCTTAATTTGGAGGATCATCTAACTGCTGTGACCAGGGAGGGCTTTGCACAGGTTCACCTGGTGCGCCAGTTGCCTCCCTTTTTGGATCGAGATGCCCTATGCACGGTCACCCATGCCCTTGTCACTTCTCGCCTGGATTACTGCAATGCTCTCTACATGGGGCTGCCCTTGAGGTGCACCCGGAGGCTTCAACTGGTGCAAAATGCGGCCGCGTGGGTGCTTATGGGAGTATCTCAATACTCCCATGTTACACCACTCCTGTGCAAGCTGCATTGACTTCCAGTTGCCCTCCAGGTGCGATTCAAGGTGCTGATAATTACCTTTAAAGTCCTACATGGCTTAGGCCTGGGGTACTTGCGAGACCACCTGCTGCCAATGTCTACCTCCTATCGCCCGGTTCGCTCCCACGGAGTCGGCCTTCTCAGGGTGCTGTTGGCCAGGCAATGCCAGCTGGCGACCCCCAGGGGGAGAGCCTTCTCTGTGGGCACACCGACCCTCTGGAATGAACTGCCTCCGGAGCTGCGGACGGCGCCTGACCTTCAATCCTGAAGTCATGGTTGTTCCAACAAGCGGGCCTGGACTGATCATGGTTTTTTAAATTTGGTTTTTATCGGCTTAAATTGTCCTTTATTTTTTATTTATTGTTTAATTCTTTTTTAATCTTTGTATTCTATGTTTTTTTAATTTTTATTGTTGTGAGCCACTCTGAGTCCTTAGGGAGAAGGGCGGCATATAAATAATAATAATAATAATAATAATAATAATAATAATAATAATAATAATAATAATAATAATAATAATAATAATAATAATAATAATGATAAAAATGCCACAGGATTCAACAATTTAAGATTAAATTTGGAATAATTGAAGGTTGAAACTCATTCCCAAATGGACTGAGAGGAGGAAAATATTTATTTTTTCTTGTCTGGAAGTTTGAGTCTTGGAAGAATTGTGCATATATAGTAAAGCTATTTTCAAGCAAAAGGGTAACTCAGCTGAATTCAATGCTTGCCCCAGGCTAAGGTTCCTTTGGGAGACTGTCAAGGATCATAACATGATGCAATTCTGACTCTATTGTGTCACCTGGGATCAGCAAGCAGGACAATCATCCATATGCTCAGGCAACACATTCCAAGATTGCTGTTATGTAATGCTATGCTTGTTTTTTGTTTGTGTTGTGACTGATGTTCTATTATGAGCATACTCAAAGTTTAAAGTGTCCTGCCACTTTAAACCATCAGCTTCCAGCTGAAATGTTGGTGGAGTAAGGGTAAGACTGCAAGCAAGGAAAGAAATAAGGATGGACAGATGTTACTTGGTTTCTCAGAAGTTCATTAACATGCAAAACCATCAAGTGATTATTATTTTTTTACAACACGGGAGTATAATTTAAGAGGATGGCTCAGAATGTAGGGCACAGGCAGGAACCCAGCTGTGTTTCCAAAGCACCATGCATTCATTGACTGCGGAATAAGGGAGGCAATCTTTGTCCGTTGGGGTGGGCAATTAATTTTCCCAAGGGGCCCTGTGAGAAACTGGGACTGTTGTGGAGGGCAGAACCAATAGGCTGAATTTAATTCCGCTCAATATTAATTTTATCACTTTATTTTAAAAAAACCAGTAAATTATATGTTTTTGATTAGCTGCTACTGGTAAGAATATGTAGTTACGATGTGGCTATGAAAATGCGGAATAGGTCAAACAGAGCAATAAAAAAATAGTAAAAATGCCGATCGCTATATCTGTTTCATTTCATTTTTAACATACAATTAATCTTCACAAAAACAATTCTGAAAATGTTCGTGTTTTGCAGTATGCTAAAGACCGGCAATTAACTTTATCCAAAAAGGAACAGCCTTCAGTCTGTGTATTTCATTCTGTACTTCAACAATACGTTCAACTGCTTCCTGTTGCTCTTTGTCAGAAATCTTAGCCCCCGTCGTGGCTGGAATTGAGCTCCTTCTTAGTCACTTTGGCCACCAGTGCTGACATGTTGGGGGAGGAGGGGGCATAGAGCCACTGCTACCTCCTCAGGGTGCTCCAGGTGAGAGGTGAGCGCTATATAGGTGAAAAAAAGAAATTTCTCTCCTTGCCCCCTCGTGGCTATCAGTACAGAGTTGGACCCAACTCGGCTACTTTTCCCACCCCCCCACCCCCGCGGGGTGCTTACTTACATTTGATTTCTAATTTCCAACTGACTTCACGCGTGCTGGACAGGGGCAACCAAAGGTTGGCAAAGTTCTCCAAAATGATCTCTACTGACCCCCCTCCGCCCAAAGGTCGATGGGGCTTTCCAAGAGGTCAATGTTGTTATAATTTTACTCATTGTACTGTTAGTTAAATTAATACTATTGTAATCTAATAATTGTTTGCAGGGGGTGTCAATGAACAATCTGAAAATACCTAAACGAGTCAATGAGCTGGAAGTTTTTAAGAAGGGACTGGACACCCATTTGTCTGAAATGGTATTGGATCTCCTCCTTGAGCAGGGGGCTGGACTAGAAGATCTCCAAGGTCCCTTCCAGCTTCTATTCTATTCTATTCTATTCTATTCTATTCTATTCTATTCTATTCTATTCTATTCTATTCTTTTTAGCTGAAGAATATGAAGACCTCTGTTCTAGGCAATAGTGGTTTTCTTTGCGAGTAAGAGCTGAAAAGCTTCACGGCTTACCTTCATGGCTCACCATCCTTCCACCAAAGTAGAGTTAAATCCTTGTGTTTTGCCTGCCACTACAAGAGAAAATGCTACTGCTTACCTCCCCCTGCCCCCAAATTTAAAACAGACTCCTCCAATCTGTGGACCAGCTAACTTATCTACCTGCTTACTTGCTTCCCATATTACGTTATTCACCATACTGTATACAACTAAACTTCACCATCCTACTAAATGCAAGTCAACAAAATGCTGGGGTGGCAGTAGGGAACAACAACAACAACAATGTAACAACAACAACAACAACAACAACAATAATAAAGTTGGAAGGGACCTTGAAGGTCATCTAGTACAACCCCCTGCTCAGGCAGGAAACCCTATACCATTTCAGGCAAATGGCTGTCCAGTCTTTTCTTAAAAACTTCCAGTGTTGAAGCATTCACAGCTTCTGAAGGAAGGTTGTTCCACTGGTTAATTGTTCTGTCAGGAAGTTTCTCCTTAGCTCTAGGTTGCTTCTGTCTTTGGTTAGTTTCCATCCGTTGCTTCTTGTCCTGCCTTCGGGTGCTTTGGAGAATAGCTTGACTCCCTCTTCTTCGTGGCAGCCCCTGAGATATTGGAACATTGCTGTCATGTTACTCCTCATCCTTCTCTTCATTAAACTAGTTCAGGGCTAGGCAACCTTGGCTCTTTTATGACTCGTGCACTTCAGCTTCCAGAATTCCTGAGCCAGCTATGCTGGCTCAGGAATTCTGGGACTTGAAGGCCATGAGTCATAAAAGAGCCAAGGTTGCCTAGCCCTGAACTAGACTTACCCAATTCCAGCAACTGTTATTCATACATTTTAGCCTCTAGTCCCCTGATCATCTTTGTTACTCTTCTCTGTACTCTTTCTAGCATCTCAACATCTTTTTGTACCACAGATGGTCCACGATAATCTATGATACAAGATACTTTAAGATATTTTAATCTGTATTTTGCAAGCCATGCATTCTATGCAGTCTTTTTACACTTTGGTACACAACTAGTTGGCATCATGTCTACATAATTCTTTTCTCCAAGACATTCTGGATCAACCCTGCTAATCTTTAAAAGCCCATCATATTAACTCTGTGTTCCTTGTTTTCTCCTGCACACAACCCAGTCAGCTGAGTGCTTTGGCAAGAGGTCAGTCGAAGCTGAGGCCACTGAATTTGAAGTGTGATGCCCAGTCTTCAAAGCCAGCTCCCAAGAGCTACATGGTAAGAGATATTCAGAAAAACAGACTTTGTATATGTATACCTTTTCATTAGATATATAACCAATCCTTTTTCTATATACATTCGCCTAGAGATCTTTCCTTCTTTGCTAATCTTTGTAATATTGCAATACTGAATTCAGTTTTGCATTAGTCTCCCTAGAAAGCAGTAGTAATGGTTCAGCTAAGGATGAAGTTAAAATAGTAGGGAAGCCTGCCTTGCAGTAAGAGGACACTCCCTGCAATATTTCTTTTGCTGTCAGCAGAGTAGGTCAGAGGGTTTAAAGCAGGCATTGGCACAGTGGCCCTTCAGACATCTCAGGGCTGCTGCCCAATCTTATCACATGGTGAAACAAAACAGAGGAGCATCCAGCCAAGAATGAAACATTTGAGTTACTCTTATTGCTCTAGTTGCCCCACTCAACCACTTGGAAAGACAAGAAGGAGAAACATAGCTCTGACTTATTTAAATGCAGTTTTATTCGTTGAGAAAATACAGGCAATTGGGAAAATCCCATCACTGAAGCCACCTTCTTGAGCAATCCAAAAAGTAAAAGAAGGTTAATTTCCATGACATATAAGTAGCAGATGGTCTCAAGTCAAACACGAACAAAACTTCAAATGGTTTGATTGATTTCAGACTTTATCTTTCGCATAGGTTGAGGCTCTCTACATGGGGCTGCCCTTGAAGACCACTCGGAGGCTCCAACTGGTGCAGAATGCAGCCACGCAAGTTGTGTTGGGAGTTTCCCGATACTGCCATGTTACACCTTTACTCCGCGAGCTGCATTGGCTTCCAGTTGTCCTCCAGGTGAGATTCAAGGTGTTAGTAATGACCTACAAAGCCCTACATGGCATGGGTCCAGATTATCTACGGCAACACCTGCGGCCGGCGTCAACTTCCCTCCATCCAGTGCGCTCCCACAGAGGGTCTCCTCAGGGTGCCTCTGATCAAAGAATGTCAATTGGTGGCCCCCAGGGGGAGGGCGTTCTCTGTGGGCGCGCCAGACCTGTGGAACTGTTTGCCGGTGGAGCTCCGGATGGCCCCTGATCTTCGCTCCTTCCGGCGCGATCTAAAAACTTATTTATTCGAGCAATCCAGCCTGGTTTGATGGGTTAAGGGATGGGATTTTAAATAATTTTAATTACTGTTTATTGTTTACATTGGGCATTATATTTAATTGTTTTTTAACTTTTGTATTCCGTCTTTTAGATATTTATTGCCCTGTTCACCGCCCTGAGTCCTTTGGGAGAAGGGCGGTATACAAATTTTTGAAAATAAATAAATAAATAAAAATAAAGTCTAGTCTAGATTTACTGTAGGTGTTAAATTCACACCTCATTGTGAGATTAGGCTGGGATAGTTCCACAGGTACTCTAAACAGATAAAGAGAGATTGCGATCTGACTTTTCCAATCCAATACTTTAACTGTGGCAAGAATTCAATGTGTTCATGTATATGCAGGGAAGGTGGCATAGCAAAAGTTGTAGTGTCTCCCCCAAAGCTTCCTCTTTCAGTAAATAAACAAAGAAATTAGGTGGCTTAGTTTTAGCTAAGAGCAGGCTCCATGACACTAAAGCAATTGGGACTTTATATAATTCTGGAATGTGCATTGATGGTCAGAATGCATATATTTCTGGACTGTTATAGGCAAGCACAGTCAAGCATGAAGATTCCAACTCCTTGGATTGTGATAATTTTGGACTTTCTTCTTCTTTAGCTTGACTCTATCTCCCATTCCACACCCCCACTGCCAGTCAGAGATGAAACACATTTCTAACAGGTTTCTCGTACAACTTTGAAGAAAACATGGAGAACTCAAATACCTATTCCATTTCTTTTTCTATCTACAGCAACTTCTCCATGATGGTGAAAGCAACACATTGAGCATTTAGGGATATCAACACAAATGGTGCATTATTATTGTTCTCTTCATCTCATTGATTTGTGTTTTTCCCCTCTTTCTTTTTAAAAGCAGAAGAAGTGACCATTGATCCTCAATCTAGAATTGAATAATATTCTCACAGGTGAGAAGCTCAGATCACTTAGAAGAATTTAATATACCCAAAGGAGATGTTATATGTGATAACTTAGGCAACCTTTTCCTATCCACTTCTTTTAAACAATCAAGATGCCTATAATCCCCAGTAAAACAAATCCCCTGCCTTGCCTATTTGGGCTGGGGATTGTGAACCACAATATAGTCCATCATATACAAGGGACATTAGCTTCAAGAATCCAGGTGTAACATTCACTGATGAAACGAAGAAGAGGGCAACCAACAGCAAAGTAGATGGACTCAGTTGCAGTGGCTATGTACACCATTGGGGGTCCTGAAAGAGCAGGTTAGGGATAGATCATCATGGAGAAAATCTATATTAACTTGTCTATTTGTATCCCGCCTTTATTATTTTTACAAATAACTCAAGTCAGCGAGTATATTCAAGACACCTTCCTTTTCTTTTCCTCACCAAACAATGTGATTACTAAGGATAAAAAAATGACTTACTGACATATAATCGATCAATTAATCAGTTCAGTTATGCCATCCAGTTAGACAATTTGTACTTATCTGCAGTAATTTCATTTCCGGCAAAGCTTTGAAAGTACAATTCACAACTTCTAGTTGCCCCATGTACCAAGTTAATCAGAAGCTTCTCTCCTGAGGATAAGACAGCGTTTCTAAAGTAAAAATGACAGCATTCTTCCTGAGCTCCAACTTTCAGCTTTAGTCAACTCTAAGAAAGTATAGTTATACAAATTATATAGTAGCTTAAGATATAGGTGCCTAATTCTAGCCCTCTTCTTAATTCTATAGTTAGAATTAGCTGCAAGATTTTCTGAACTTCCAGATTGGTTCAAGTGATGATGTTTTGGGAGCAAAACCCCTCTCTTCTCTCTTCGGCCATCTTTAACCCCACCAAAAGTTTTCTGCAATGAGTACTTTAGGTTCTACTCCAGGTTTCCACAGAATGAGGAAAGAAAGATAGCCTGAGGAAAGCAATACCATAATGTTGCGATGCAAGTCCTGCCCATTTCTATGTCTTGTAAAGTAACACCCATGCACAAAGGGGGCAGAGCTTGTGATTTAACTACACAATGCTGCTTCCAGTATTCTGATAAAAGCAGAAAGCTCCTACAAACAACAGTCCCTCCCCCCACTCCTCCTCTTCTTCAGTACTCTTTCCATAGACCATGCCTTGAACACTTCAGACCACTAATGAGCCTTTAGCAGCACAAACATCACCTAATCCATATTAGAATGACTAGCCTTCCTTGCTCTGGACTGAAACCAGTTGTCCACCTTCAACAACCACTAAAACCAAGTACACGTAAGCCATGAGAGGTCATTGGTGCTCTCTGAGCTTGCTTGTTTTCTTGCTGACGTTTCATTACCCAAACTAGATAACAACATCAGTGCTAGTGCTAGTAATGAAACATCTGCAAGAAAACAAGCAAGCTCAAAGAGCACCAAGTACCCTTCATGTCAACCTGAGCTACAGATCTTCTCCTTGATTAATACATGTAAGTCATGTTAGCTACTAGCTATCATCTCCTTGTCAATGCTGCTTCTTCCCAAAATCCTTCTTGGTGAGCATAGAGACATTCCATATCTCCAGTCTCCCACACACCCACACACCTTTTGTGAGAACTATTTCCTATCAGAGTCTACCCTCAATTTCCTATCAGTAAAACAAAGGCAAGATGATTTGTTTGGGTGTCTGCATGATGAGTCAATAGGTGAAGAGCCAGCAGGAAGCTATGACTGAAAGAAGGCTCATCATAAATGGAACCAATAAGAAAGAAAATACGCCATGGTGAGTACAACCAACATTAGTGGGCCTTAGCAAGAGGTGACTTTTTTTTCTTATTCCAATAGTGGAGTCTTTGGCGTTCTTTGAATTTTGTTGTTTGTTACAACCCTTGTCATAAGATCATCAGAATAGCCCTGTTGAATCCAGTCAAAGGCTTATCTTGGCCCACCTTTCTTACAACAAAAGCCAACCACATCTCTATGAGAAACCGAGGAACAGAACTCAGTTTCTTATGTTTGGTAGCATCATTAAGATTAGAACTGTCACCAGCCTTCTTCCTTGTGAATTTGCTCCTTCAAAGCTATCCATGTTGGTGGGTCATCTCTGTCTCTTGTGATATCCCACCCACATTGGGGAACCCTTTTCCTGGTGTAAGCTCAGGCAGACCTTAACAGACGATATAGCCAATTTTCTGGCCTCCTTCAGCTAACAATATATTGAAAATTATTTCCTTATAATGAAAGTAGTATTTCCTTGATATGCTGTTCTCCTTAGAGAGGAGCAGTGGTGGGATTCAGTCAGTTTGCACCACTTCGGCAGAACCAGTAGCTAATTTTTCGTTGCCCAGGCCCAGAATGATTGTTTACATATTTGAATCCCACCACTGGAGAGGAGTAGATGACAAACAGAGCTTGTTCAGCTGTACTTTATGTCTCTAATTGAGTCTAATGTCTCTCGCTGTCAAGGAGCTGGGCCCAGGTTTTCCAGACTGATGCAACCTTTAAGTCATTCATGTTACTAGTGACATTTATGAAAATGAGCCATAAAAATGTGACATGCCAGAACAATAACTCCCATTCTCATTATGCAATGGCCTATGGTTTTGTGGCTATGCAAAAGCATCTCATTATTTTTAAAGAAAAAATAGATTAAAAAAAATAACAATGGCAACAAACTTAATTTAACAGCATAACAATACAGGTATGATAGATATGGGTTTTTTTAAGAGAGAGAGAGAGAGAGAGAAAGAGAATGCCTGGAAATTTATATTACAAATACATCTCAGAAATTTATCAGGTTTTGAAATGGATCCTTTCCGTCAATTAGACATCAGAGGAAACACTGATTTTGAATGTGATCTAATATTTGCAGTGCTTTGCAGAGAAGTGAAATGTTTCTCATTGCAGGCTCTATTGTGTCCAGTACTGTGGTTTAGATGCCACATAACAGCCTTAGAAAATATGATTCACCCTACCAATAATCATCTGTTCAGAAAATGGTTGTCAAACTAGCAAGATACCACAAATGCCACCAAAATGCAACAAGCTGTAACATTCTAGTCCTTTGAAAGGAAAATAATATTACTGTATATTTTAACAAAGGCACAAAATCAAATATATTCACAATTTAAAGTCTCCAAGGGCAAAAGAAAAAGAATATGAGTTTTATTTATTTATTAAATTTATATGCTGCCCATCTCACTTACAGGCAACTCAATTACTGTATTGTTGTTGTTGTTGTTAGCTGCGAAGTCGTGTCCGACCCATCGCGACCCTATGGACAACATTCCTCCAGGCCTTCCTGTCCTCCACCATCCTCTGGAGTCCATCCAAGCTCACGCCTACTGCTTCAGTGACTCCATCCAGCCACCTCATTCTCTGTCGTCCCCTTCTTCTATTGCCCTCGATCTTTCCCACCATTAGGCTCTTCTCCAGTGAGTCCTTCTTTCTCATTAGGTGGCCAAAGTATTTGAGTTTTAGCTTCAGGATCTGGCCTTCTAAAGAGCAGTCAGGATTGATCTCCTCTAGGACTGACCGGTTTGATCGCCTTGCAGTCCAAGGGACTCGCAGGAGTCTTCTCCAGCACCATAGTTCAAAGGCCTCAATTCTTTGGCGCTCAGCCTTTTTTATGGTCCAACTTTCGCTGCCATACATTGCAACTGGGAAGACCATAGCCTTGACTATACGTACTTTTGTTGACAGGGTGATGTCTCTGCTTTTTAGTGTGCTGTCTAGATTTGCCATGGCTTTCCTCCCGAGGAGCAAGCGTCTTTTAATTTCTTGGCTACAGTCCCCATCTGCAGTGATCTTGGAGCCCAGGAAAATAAAATCTGTCACTACCTCCATTTCTTCCCCAACTATTTGCCAGGAACTGAGAGGGCCAGATGCCATGATCTTGGTTTTCTTAATGTTAAGTTTCAACCCAACTTTTGCACTCTCCTTCTTCACTCGCAACAAGAGGCTCTTTAGTTCTTCTTCACTTTCTGCCATTAGAGTGGTATCATCTGCGTATCTAAGGTTGTTGATATTTCTTCCGGCAATCTTAATTCCAGCTTTTGATTCATTGAGCCCAGCCTTTCTCATGATGTGCTCTGCATATAGGTTAAATAGGCAGGGCGACAGTATACAGCCTTGCCGGACTCCTTTCCCAATTTTGAACCAATCAGTGGTTCCGTGTCCAGTTCTCACTGTTGCTTCTTGACCCGCATATAGGTTTCTCAAGAGACAAATAAGATGGTCTGGTACTCCCATCTCTTTAAGAACTTGCCACAGTTTGTTATGATCCACACAATCAAAGGCTTTAGCATAGTCAATGAAGCAGAAGTAGATGTTTTTCTGGAACTCCCTAGCTTTCTCTATGATCCAGCGTATGTTGGCAATTTGATCTCTAGTTCCTCTGCCTCTTCGAAATCCTGCCTGTACTTCTGGTAGTTCTCGATCCACATACTGCTGAAGTCTAGCTTGTAGGATTTTAAGCATGACTTTACTAGCATGAGAAATGAGTGCAATGGTGCGATAGTTTGAACATTCTTTGGCACTGCCTTTCTTTGGAATTGGAATGTAAACTGATCTTTTCCAATCTTGTGGCCACTGTTGAGTTTTCCAAATTTGCTGGCAAATTGAGTGTAGCACTTTTACTGCATTGTCTTTTAAGATTTTGAATAGCTCAGCTGGAATACTGTCACCTCCACTAGCTTTGTTGTTGCTCAGTTTTTCTAAGGCCCACTTCACTTCACATTCTAGGATGTCTGGCTCGAGGTCAGTGACCACCTCACTGTGATTATCAGGGACGTTAAGCTCATTCTTATATAGTTCTTCTGTGTAATTTTGCCACCTCTTCTTGATCTCTTCTGCCTCTGTTAGGTCTCTGCCATTTTGGTCCTTTATCATGCTCATCTTTGCATGAAACGTTCCCTTCATTTCTCTAATTTTCTTGAAAAGATCTCTGGTCCTCCCTATTCTATTGTTTTCTTCTATTTCTTTGCACTGTTCATTTAAGAAGGCATTCTTATCTCTTCTAGCTATTCTCTGGAATTCTGCATTCAATTGGGCGTATCTTTCTTTTCCTCCCTTGCCTTTCGCTTCCCTCCTTTCCTCAGCTATTTGCAAAGCTTCCTCAGACAGCCATTTTGCTTTCTTGCATTTCTTTTTCTTTGGGATGGTTTTGGATGCTACCTATTGTACAATGTCGCGAACCTCTGTCCATAGTTCTTCAGGCACTCTGTCTATCAGATCTAATTCCTTAAATCTATTTGTCACCTCTACTGTATATTCAACAGGGATATGATTTAATTCATACCTGACTGGCCTAGTGCTTTTCCCTACTTTCTTCAGTTTAAGCCTAAACTTTGCAAGGAGAAGCTCATGGTCTGAGCCACAGTCAGCTCCTGGTCTTGTTTTTACTGACTGTATAGAGCTTCTCCATCTTTGGCTGCAGAGCATATAGTCAATCTGATTTCTGTGTTGACCATCTGGTGATGTCCATGTGTAGAGCCGTCTCTTGGGTTGTTGATAAAGAGTGTTTGCTATCACCATCGTATTCTCTTGACAGAATTCTATCAGCCTGTGCCCTGCTTCATTTTGCACTCCAAGGCCAAACTTGCCTGTTATTCCGGTTATCTTTTGGCTTCCTACTTTAGCATTCCAATCCCCCATGATGATAAGAACATCATTTTTTGGTGTTAGTTCTATAAGATGCTGTAGGGCTTCATAGAACCGATCAATTTCATCCTCTTCAGCACTGGTGGTTGGGGCATAGACTTGGACTACTGTGATATTGAATGGTTTGCCTTGGATTCGAACTGAGATCATTCTGTCATTTTGAGGATTGTATCCCAGTATTGCTTTTCCTACTCTTTTATTGACTATGAAGGCTACTCCATTTCTTCTGAGGGATTCTTGCCCGCAGTAGTATACCTGATGGTCATCTGAATTAAATTCACCCATTCCTGTCCATTTTAGTTCGCTGATACCTAAGATGTCGATGTTTAGTCTTGTCATCTCTTGTTTGACCACGTCCAGCTTTCCTTGATTCATGGATCTTACATTCCAGGTTCCTATGGAGAGAACATCTTTACAGCATCGGACTTTCCTTTCACCACCAGACACATCCACAGCTGAGCGTCCTTTCGGCTTTAGCCCAGTCGCTTCACTCTTTCTGGCGCTACTAGTACTAGCCCTCTGCTCTTCCCCAGTAGCATATTGGACGCCTTCCGACCTGAGGGGCTCATCTTCCAGCGTCATATCGTTTTGCCTTTTGGTACTGTCCATAGGGTTTTCATGGCAAAGATACTGGAGTGGGTTGCCATTTCCTTCGCCAGTGGATCACATTTTGTCAGAACTCTCGGCTATGACCTGTCCGTCTTGGGTGGCCCTGCACGGCATAGCTCATAGCTTCATTGAATTACGCAAGCCCCTTCGCCACGACAAGGCAGTAATCCATGAAGGGGATTACTGTATTAATATTTCCCAATAGCCTAAAGCATGGTTGCTTAGTAACATGTCTGAACTTAGCCACTGTGAACTAAAAACCGTTGTTGAAGCCTTAGCACAAGGTACAATCCCAGACAAACATGTTTTATTTAATAGCTTATTATATTATGATTAAATTGTAATTGCCAATTTTAAATTATGAATAAATTTTTATTCACAATATTGTGGCTTAGCCCTACAATATTCAAAAGTTGAACCAGCTGATGAAAAAGTGATCTGGAGTTTTTCTGAGTCTCAAAAACCTCCTTTCAGGGCAAAATCACCCTAAAATACCATGTCAATAACTTGTCAGCCCATCAATGAATTGCTGCTGGCTAGTAGGAATCAGAAGGCATGATCTGAGATTTATGGTAATATATGGCCCCTGCTTATTTTATTTGAGAGATAAACATTAGTTTCAGTGCCAGACATTTAACTGGCAGAGTTATAATTTCAAGCACCAGGCATACTGCTTTAGTGAAAGAAGTTTGCCGTTTCCAGAAAAGGAAATAGAAGCTGATTGTTGTGAAGGAATGTATGTGTGGTCTCAGGAATGGGGAAGGAATGAACAAACTGTGAGAAGAAAACTGAGTCCTAAGGAAGAGGACTGACTGAATTTAGTATAAGATGGGGCAGAGAGAAACTCTGACAGGCTTTCAAGATGATGTTATTCTACAACAATAAAGAGCATTCCCAGAACCCCCTCCGATGCCTGTGCCTTGAGCCTGCCTTCCTTGAAGGGCTGACAACTATATATTATCCATCCCCTCCTCCAAATATTGCCTTTTTAAAAAAAAAAATGGAAAATACGATAACCTCACCCATGTTAAAGGCTCGACTATCTTTCTATAAAGATTTTTGGAGTTTGCATGAATTACTTTAATTATGATGATGTTTACTCAGGCAATACAAAACTCTTTGCTTTATCATCACAATTTACATTTTGGCGTACCTCAGTTCAGTTCTACTCTATCTAAGCTGTAAAACTCTAAATGACCCCTCGATGCAGCAAAAGAAACAGGGAAAACCATACTGTGGTCATCCAGGTTTTAGTAGACTACAGTACATGTTACCTCTCCAAGATGAATGTTGTTGAATTTTGCCTTTTCATCATAATCCTTTTCTTTGCCTTTTTTCCAAAATCTGCAATGGGATTTCTTCAATCCTGTGTATGTAGATTAGTGGACAAGCAGCAAACATTTTAGTCATTCAATTCAACAGCCACAGAGTCACCCAGATGACGCAAATGGAGCCCTTTCGTGTTTCATAGTTGCTCAAATCGCTAATGTGAGACAGGATTCAGTGCAAGAGCTGTGTTTTTAATGCCAGAGGAAGATAGTAACTCTGAGGAGAGATAAAGCATTTCGCCTCATTGCTGTGTTATCAGAGCTATCCCCAGAGAGTGTGAATGTATCCAGTAATTTTCCAAATTGCAGTCATTCCTTGGAGTATCCATGATTTTTGGCATCTTTGGAAGTCTTCCATGAAAATGGCCTATGTGCTATACTCTTTGTCCATGGGGTCACGATGGGTCGGACACGACTTCGCAGCTAACCATAACAAAAAGTTTGCAAATAGCATTTGTGTACACACAAGCTGTTCTCAAGATTTTTTGGAAGTGGCAGGTGAAGTTTTATGAACACTGCTAGCGGTGCTGTCACAACAACAACTTCTGAAATAATGAGGCTTCATGAGTTTAATTTAGACTGGCTCCAGAAAGTTTTATACTATTGTCCAGACTCCAAACAATGCCAACCTAGAAAATAATTTTCAAGACAAGTATATTTATGGAGAATTCCTTAAAAAGGCTTGAACATCCCAAGAGAAGCAAGCCACCTTGAGCTTAGTTGGCATTGCACCTTTCCCAGTGTGTGGTGTGTTGTTTCAGGGATTTTGCTTATTTTTTTTTTATCTGTACAATCCTTTGGCTGCAGCATCTTCCAAGACAGAAGACATCTTTTCCAGCTTGCATAGTTAACAGGGCAGCAGAAGCTGAAATGAGATCATTGCTTTTAATACAGTCTGTTCCTGTGTATCACCTTTGCTTTGCAAATGACCTTCTAGCTTGACTATGACTCATCACTGAATGAAACCATACCTGGGCATATGCACTGGTCATCTGAGGCTAACGGACAATATATTCACCCTGGAGGCTGTTTACTAAGCTAGTGCAGTGGTGTTATTTGTCCATATAATTTCTGCCTGGAAAAATAATTCTTTCTTATGCTCCCCTCTTCCTCCCTCCCTCCCTCCATGGCTCTGTATCTAACATAAATCTTATTTCAGACACTCTTAAAATTAACTTTTGAATACATTGTTCCAAAATATCTATGTGCAATGTTAAAATATTTTGTTCGATTCCATATTAGTAAAGTCAAAAGTAAGTATTCTTCTCCTTTAACTGTAATCTTTAGCTCCTTCTTTCCCTCTAAGTGTCTAACCTTCAATGTTCCACTCCATCGCTGTTTTTTTAAGAATTCCAAACAAAAGCACTTTTCCAAAGAAAGGATTCATATGATTAATTCCAGAATCTTATTTTAGTTGGGAATTTATATACAAAACAATTCTTTCTTTCTTTTTAGTTGCTGGTGAAATAAATTCTTCACCCAAGTTTTTATAAATTAACTATTTTGTCTCTCTTTTTCTAATAGTGTTTCTTGTAGGCAAATTATATTTTGTTTTTAAATTTGGAATAACATTTTTTTCCAGGAGAATTTGCTACATTTATATTCCACATTAAACATTTCTAATCCATAATCGAGCCAAAAAATTAGAAAAGTCAATATATGTAGGACCTAGTTCAGGATCACCCCTTTCAGTTTCCTGTTAAAATTTTAGGGTAGTCTCATCTGACATCTCTGTTTGAAACTTCTTAAATTCTAGAATTTCCTTTGCTCTCTGGATGAAGTCAAAACCTCTGCACATTAAAAATAAACACACTTTCTAATTTATTTCATAGAAATGGAATAATATTTTTTATTAGATTCTAACTGGAATTTGTTTAAGAACAATTACATCTTTATTATCAATCTTCAGCCTTGTATTAAAATGCTTCAAAACTTGATCTCTTGACTTCTTCCTGAAAAACATCTCTTGGAACATTTCTGATTTTCATAAATCATGTATTTATCCTATATACCTTATCAATTTCTTCCTATGTATCCTCCTTATCTCAATAATTTGCAAAACTTTTAATAACATTTTCTCTAATATCTTTACCAGATTCCTCTGAAATTGCTCTAAATCTCAGGGCTAGTGGCAGCAGCTAGCGCCTGTGCAAATGCGGCCACTAGCGTGCATGGGGGTTGCACGGCCCATTTGCACATGCACGTGGGTGCTAACAGCCGTAGCTAGCACCTGCATGCATGCGCAAATAGGGCCACTAATGGCATACAGGTTGCACGGCTCTGTTTGTGCATGTACCCAGGCTCTAGCAGTGGTGGCTGTGCCTGCACAAATGGACCTGCATGCCTGCACAAATGGGGCTGCTAGCGCAGTGCAGATGCATGTGGCCCCGTTCACACACAGCTCCATTTGCATGCATGCACGCGCACACACAAACTTCCCAGCTGCTCACTTTCCCTCTGGGCTACCAGCATGAAAACATTGATGACCACTGATCTAGAGAGCAAATGGGTGATCACATGATCTTTCCTTGCCCAGAAAGTTTGTGCTGACCAGAATTGTCTTTCTGGTCACTGATCTCCACCATAGTGCTCATTCCACACCTCATTCTTTCAGGGATATCTAGTGCACTACAGATCCTCATCTGGAAGCTAAAGATCCACTTAACAAATGTGGCAAGAAAAGTCGTAAAATGGGGCAAAGCTCATTTCACAAATTTCTCACTTAACAACATAAATTTTGGGTTCAATTGTGATCATAGGTTGAGGACTACTTGTACTACAGAACTATAGGCTGACTGGTAAAATAAATTAGCGCTGACATGTCTGAGCATTTTGGTTATTTCCACTATAGTTAGATTTGCAGAAGCTCTTTTCTCACAGGATCTTTTCCACTGCCATTCCACTATCTCTGAGTCCAACTAGAATCAAGAAATACAGAGGCTGCTCTCCATCTCACAACTATTTTGGCTGCCTGCTTACTTAAAGAAAGTTGGTGGAGGAGAAATAATAAGGTCCCAGAACTGGCCATGGTCTTCAAATTAGGCAGAAAAGCTTGGCAGGAACCTGAAGGTGCCAATCCCAGGTGCTGCTCAGCACACCAAATATTTGAAACACATCAGAACTGCCTACTTTGCGTGATATAAGCAGATGAGATACAAGAAGTCAATGTGCTGAATTCCACATCACAATCGCAGCTGGGAAAAGGGAACAGATGATACCATATCTCTCCTTTAATTATCTGCTGAGGATAAAGATTTAATGAGTCTCAAAGGTTCTCGCTTTACTTAATTGGTTCAGGAACGTTACACATTCAAATTTAGTTCTCATAAACATCTCTATGAGGTAATTAAACAGAGACAAAGAGAGTGATTTCTCTCCAAATGACTCTGGAAGCATTGGAGTATGCCAGTGATTTGAAAGTAAGTCTGCAATTTTCAAATTAAATAGTCCAACTTGAAATGGAAATATAACTTCTGAAATATCTTGGTTTAATTGAAATTAAATGACTGTTAAACGGCTCATAAACACTTAATTTTTTTTGAATGACGCATTTAAAAATGATTCAGAGCTCATTTGATTTAATGGGCTCTGAATTATGTAAAACATATGTGACATCCTTGTTACATCTGCTTTGGTGTCCAAAGCTAGCTCCTTGAGATTGAACAAGTAAGGATAACATTTTGATTAATTAAATTAGGGAAAGTTTAACAAAGGGATTGGTAAACTGGTATCCTTGAGATTTTATATTGCAACTTCTATCAAGTTTAGGTAGCATGACCAGCGACAACAGATCATGGTAGATGTAGTCCAAATATATGTGAAAAGAAAGCTAATCTACAGTATTGCCTCCTTCTCAGGTAATATGCATTGGCTATGAAAATTCAGACAAGGGCAATCTAAGCCATAAAAATCTTCATAGTGATAACCAGCACCTAAATTGGACCCAGAAGCCCAATGGCAGCTCAGCAGAGGTTATTTTACCTTCTACAGGTAAACAGTTGTATTTTGCATCAGATGCAGTTTCAGATAACCTTCAAGGGCAATTTCATGTAACTAAATTCTAGTAGTCTAGCCAGGGGGTGATGACAAAGGCATGAATCACTGTTGTCAACATTTCCTGGTCCAGAAAAGGCCAAAGCTATCAAAGACTCTTTTGGCCACAGACTCTACCAGGAATGATGGAGTCCAGAAGAAGGTTTAGTTGGCTATGGCCTTCTTGGAGGGAAGTGCAGGTAATCCCTGACTTACAACCTTTCATTTATTGACCTTTTGAAGTTATAACTGCACTGAAAAAAGTGACACAATCAGTTTTCACATTTACGGCTGCTGCAGCATCCCCAGGGTCACATGATCAAAATTCGGCTGCTTGGCAATTGGCGTGTATTTGTAATGGTTGCAGTGTTCTGGGATTACGTAGAACACCTTTTCTGATCTTCTGATAAAAATCAATGGGGAAGCCAGATTCACTTAGCAACCATGTTACTAACTTAACTGCAGTGATATCACTTAACAACTGTGGCAAAAAAGGTCGTAAAATGGGGGAAAACTCAACTAACAACTGTGTTGCTCAGCAACAGAAATTTTGGACTGAATTGTGCTCGTAGGTCAAGGACTACCTGTACAATTTTGTCAAGAACTATGGATGAAACATCCTGGTCCATGAAGCTTCTGTATACAAGAACTTTGTCTTGTCACGATTTAATCTCACTGTTCTAGGACTATAATTTTGATGAATTTAGGTGCATGGGGCCCAGCAGCTCCTTGTGTAATTTTAAATGCACTCCTACGCTAAATCTGTGCCAATGGGTTTATCTATTCTTTGATAGTGCAGCAGTCGGTAAGCACGGTGTATTGTAAACATTTTGTTCAATCCATCAAGCAAGCTTTACTAATCACTCCCAGAATTTTTTTGTTAACGTGTTCAGGTTAATTTTTGACTCCTTGCAACCGCCCTAACTAGTCCATGCAGTTCCTAGAGCTAAGAGAGAGTGATTGGCTGGAGCTAGTCCAGCTGCCTATGTGCCTAAGGAGGGACTAGGGCTTGGTTTCTAGCCTGGTGCCTTAACTACTAACACCAAACTGGCACTCTACTAATTGCACCTTGTAAAGCTGAAGTGGAAAAGTAAGAAGGGTGGTACAAAGCAGAGGGGAGATGATGATGCTTTAGGGATAGGCGGGCTCTAGGAGCCCTCCTAGGTATGTATTTTTTAACCACACCCTTCTCAAGAAGCCATAGGCACGTCTCTATGCTATCTAGAGACAGAATTTGTTTATTTTGTACTATTTATATGGATGCCGATTTGACAGACAAGTGGGTGCTAAAATCAAAAGAAATATTATGGGAAAGAAAAGAGCAATGACAGCTGATGATGGATATGCTTCATGTCTTTCCCTCCTTCCCTCCCTGATAGCATTTAGTGGGTGGGCTGGAAGTAGAATCTACTTCTTCAGGATCCTTTAACTCCTTTATTTGTCTTTAATCTCTTGACAGGTGGTGGTGGTGGTGGGCAAAGATTGGTCACGTGGGCCTGATCCTTTGCCTAAATCTGAGAAAAGCATGCGGACAAGAGGGCTGAGGGGCCACTGCTGTCCTCCCACCTTCACGATGAGACCCCTTTTCACCAGTGGTTCAAAATGAATATTTTGATATGAAATTGTTCCCTTCACCAGTACCGCTTTCACGATCGGGAAGGAATCCAGTGTATGCATTGCATCTGTAACGACATACGTGAGATGTAACGCTTATTTGCATTCACACCTTCAGGAAAACTGGAGCAAATCATAAATCTCGAAAGGCCCGACAGAGTCAGTATAAACGCATCTGCATGCCTTACGACCAACCCACAAAGCCTGTTACCTCCGACCGAACCCTCCCCTCTTCTTCCCACCAAGCTGCGCCCGAGGCGAGAGCAGCCTGACGCAATCAGCTGCCTCTGTTTCCCTCGAAAGCTCCTCGGCAAGTTGCATCATCTGGTTTTTTGAGACGGCGGACCAGAGAGAAACCAATCAGCGGGCGCGCTCTGCTCATACGTGACAGACCGCCTTGACCAACCCGATCTTCGTAAGCCGTTCTCAAGGCAGGACTATTTGCTTCTGAAAGCGCTGGTTGGACAAGAGACGGCGGGAACCGCCATACCGTGACAACTGGGCGGGGTTTTGCCGGCAAGCTGGTATTTAAACGCTGGAGACCTCGGGAGTAGTGCAGTTCCTGTTTTTGCTTTGTGTGTGCCAAATTCCAGGCTAGCTGGCTTGATCCGTCAGTCCATCCCCGGAGATCAGATCCACCAGCGCACCTCCTCCTGCGGAGTCATGAAGGGGGATTCGCATTCTCGGCACCTGTCCAGCGGACCGGAGCATCCGTCCAGGCTTCAGAAAGACGAAGAGGAAGAGGAGGAGCCCCCTGGTGCAGAAGAAGGGTCGCCCAAGTCTCCACTCTGGGTCTTCGGTTACGGTTCGCTGGTTTGGAGACCCGATTTTGAATTCACTTCCCGCAAAGTGGGCTATATCCGGGGCTACAGCCGCCGCTTCTGGCAAGGAGACACCTTCCACCGGGGTAACGAAAAAATGGTAAGGGCTGCCCTTTCCACGTGGGACTAAGTGGGCGGAAAAGTGGATGATCCTAAGTTGTTGTTGTTGTTGTTTTT
>JAKJMR010000181.1:0-13716 GCA_024449315.1 Daboia siamensis
TGAAACGGAGATGAGCACCGGCCCCTAGAGTCGGAAATGACTAGCACGCATGTGCGGGGGAACCTTTACCTTTACCTTACAGTTCTGAGGGAATGGACGAATGATTGCGGGAAGGGGCACGGCAGAAGTACAGCTATGTTTGAAGAGAGCAGACATGACACCAACTTCACTCCTTCACACAATCTCTGAAAAGATGCATCTGGCACACCAAACGAAGCTGGCACCTGTTCCATCACTTTCTGGGCGCTCAGGAAGACCCCCCCCCCAAAAAATTGCATGTCTCCCTTGAACCGGTAAGTGCAACCCCATCCAAGGTCAGAACATCCCCAGACCTGAATCGCCCAAGCACCCCTAGCCAATTGGTTTTGCTATGAGTCAGTTCCTCCCTATCCAATCCCACACATCCTGGATTTCAAATTGGCAGATGACACTCTCCAGCAGTTTCATGTAGATGTTCCAAAGGAGACGACAAAGAATAGAGCTCTGCAGAAACCCTCAATGGAGAAGCCTAGAGGATGCTCATTCCCTGCCAACCAACATGGAGAAAGGAAGACAACCAGGGTAAAAATTGAGGTCACAGATTAAAGCCAGTCTTCCTCTTTTTTGTCATCTCCTTGTCGTAGTTGGCTGACCCTTCCCTTTTTGTTTTTTAATGCAACTGAAGATCTTCCCTATCCCCCGTGTGTCTCCAGTTCCTGCCCTGCAATCCATGGAGTTTGAAAATAGCCAGAACAGCATAGACGCTGCTCCAGGAGTGGGTCAACTTTGTGAGCATTTCTGCCATTTGACTTGGGAGTCCAATTTCCAGTTTTAGTTCAGATGAGACACTAGAACACGCTTACAGCAAATTAAGCAGGCTTATGTATGGCGATCAAGGTGCTGCGTGGTTTACGCTATATGCCAAATCAGATGCAAACATGTCCCAACGAAATACCATATATGTAGATGGATTTTGTGAGTCACACTGGAAACAGCTATGGGAAAGCATAAATTTGCCTTGGCATTCTTGATGACATTACTGTCTTAAAAGTGCACTTATCTGTAGAGCTCACTGCATAGGGTGTTTTTTAAAAGTTTAAAAAGTTTTTAAAAACATTTGCTCTCAAGAATAAGTGTTTTGAACTGCTGATCTCAAGTACATGGTATTTCAAGGAAGTTTCTTGGGTTATTTTTTTCTTTCCATACCCTTTCTCTTGTCTCCATTGTCCTCTTTAGAATTATCAATTTTTTTTATATTGACTTCCTCTCAAGATACATATTGCAACTTCTTAAAAAGGCATCATCAAAGCCATTTCTCAAGTGTAATAGTGCTGTCGTGTAGTGCTGTTTTGTTCATCCATGCAAATTAGTGCAAATGTGGCAAAAAGAAGAGTGCTGAAAATCATAGGACAGTGTAAACAACCATCAATGTGAGCTGGTTGCCTAGCACCCAAAATGTGATCAAATGACCATAGGGAGGGGAGCTGTTGAAACTTTGAAACTCTGGGACGGTCCATTGTAACTTCAAATGGTCAGTAAACAACCTGTTGTATGTTGAGGGCTACCTATACGGAAGTTTCTGTGGGCTGGATACAAGTGAATACTCTTTGTGAGCTCTGCAAATTACTGACATTAGCATCTATATGGGCATAATAATTTCTCTTGGCAGGCTGTTAATTTTTTGTCATGGATGTATTGGAAGTAGCTGAGACAGATGTGATCTTTTCTATTTTTCTAACACAGGTCAGATTCTTTGTATTTCAAACCCACCCACCCACCCATTAAATGTGTTTTCGTGCCACAAAAAAAAATCCCAGTAATTTAAGATTTTTTTTAAGCTTTTAATATATTAATACAAACCAAAAAGAACTCTCTTTTTAAAAGTAAACAGCGTGTACAAAAGTGCTTGGTAATTGAAAATCAAAGATACCTGACCCACAAAAAAAAAGGTGAATTGTTCCAGTAATATTGCAAATGCTAGGAAAGCTTTGCCCGTAGATTGCCTAAATTTATTGTTATGTATTGTAGTGTTGTTATCAGTGATTATTTGCCAACCAGGCACATTTTAAGCTTATAATCCTGTAGGCCTGGAGAGGATATCTTGGAGAGCACAGCATTTCTCCCCTTCTGAAACTGACTAATAGATTTCGTAACTTCAGCAGGAGTCAACACCAGCACAAAATGAGGCATTTTGATGCAGATATCCAGGATCAATGGGATGGTTCTTAGGCCTCTTTACGCGCACTCTTTTAATGCACGTCCATATTCATCCTGTTCTATGTGAAGTGTTTTCTTTCCTGTTCTGCGGCATCTTTTCATCAGTGAGAAAGGAATGGCTAAAACAAATAAAGGGTGGGGGAAAGGGAAATTTTCTTTTTCTTTCCTAAGGCTTGCAGACATCTGGCAGGTTTTTAAAAGTTCTTTGGGGTCTGTGACATTGGAATGTCCTGAATTAGCAGGCTTTTTCTGCAAAGTAACTATTTTATGGGAAAGCACAGAGATAAAGATTAGATCTTCTGTAGTGAGTATGCAGCCCTGAGGGCTGTATGTACTAGAGCAGGGGTAGGCAACCTCGGCTCTTTTATGACTCATGGACTTCAACTCCCAGAATTCCCGAGTCAGCTATGCTGGCTCAGGAATTCTGGGAGTTGAAGTCCATGAGTCATAAAAGAACCCAGGTTGCCTACCCCTGTACTAGAGGGTCAGGAGCCATAATGGTTGGTAGACTTGGCCAAAGATGGTGGGTCCTATTCTGGGAGTTGGTGCATCTTCTCTCACTCTGTGATCTCAGTGGATCAGGTTCTTCAATCTCCCCTCCCTGCACCTTAATCTCACCTTACTATCCTCCTCTTTGCAAACTGGCAGAAAAAGCAGCTTATCAATCCTTGACAGTTCCCAGTTCCCATTAGCTGCAAACGGGCCACTGTGCACAACTCAAATGGGAAGATGATTTATGACATGGTTCCTCTTAATACCTCTCAGCCATGTGCTTGCCCTCTAAAAGAGCAGGGAGAGTAAGATACCTAGAGAGAGATTCCTATACGCTACTGTCCTTCCCAATCCATTGGAAAGCTGAATAGCAAGCTTATATTCCTGGGTAAAATTGGGGCTTGGGCACTCCAGGGGCTATAGTAAATACCTCTAAATATGACATACATCTTCTTCATTTCAACCAACTGGAACAGAGAAGCACTTTTCTTTTAACAAACTGGGTATACTTCAACCAATACAAAGTATTTTTAAGGGAGCCTCAATTTTGGAATGGAAATGTGCCCGAAGTTTTATAATACTAACTAGAAGCTATAGCTTCCCTGTTGAATATATCACGTTTATTCCAAAATAACAAATGTGCGTAAAACTGCAGCTTTCAATGGCCAAATTTGCCTGATCAAACATGCTTGAAAATATCTCTGATTAGAAAACAGAAAGGTGTTAGTAAGAAGGTACCTGGGGCGTGTTTCATTCAGGCACAACAGAAACACATCATTGGTATTGTCCTTTTTCTAAATGTAAACATCTCATTAAAGAAAGGATATTGAATCAATTACAAAAGGAAAAGCTTTTCCTTATAAAATGCTTTACATTAGCAAAAGATTTAACCATTTACTAAGACAGTCAGGCAGACTAATAAATATCTAAAGAAACTGTTTAAGCCCTACATGAAGAAACTGTTGGTTTGGAAAACAAGGAAGACCGCTGGGATTCTTCTTGTACTTGAGGACTTTCAGAAAACCTTCCCTGCAACATGGGGGGAAAAAAAACATTTTATTAAAACGTTATCTCCTTCCAAGATTCCATAAATTAGATTAGCGTCGCAAAAAGTTATAAGTTACTTTACTTCACACAATTCCTTTGTAAAGGAGCGCAACTCAGCAGAAAAATAAGACACTCTACACCAGGGGTGTCAAACTGCCGGCCCACGGGCCGGATGCATCATCCGGAAGCCACGCCCGGCCCATTGCCAGCAATGGCAAAACCGTCCCGATACGTTGTGCGACGTCACGCGTCGTCGCGAGTTTGACATGTCTGCTCTACACTCTCTTTGTTATTCTTTTGGATACGGGATAAAGAGAATAGATGGTTTTCATCGTTATCTTCGGTCCTCAAGGATAGCTCTTTATTCCTGCTGGTGTTTTTTTAGGGAAAAAATTAAAGGGATGTACCACACAAGTCCCCAAATTGGTGTAAATCGACTTCATAACTACAACGTATACATCAGAGAGAGGGGGGGGAGGGAGGGGGAGAGAGAGAGAGAGAGAGCACCGTTTGACAAAGCCATGGACCTATGGCCTACCTGTCTTCAGAGCAAGGAGCAGGACCTGGGCTCTCGAAATGGGTTGCTTCCAGCCGGAACGCCAACAAGCAAAGCATCTTTGCAAGCGTTCTGCATACAATACTGCTGAAGCTCTGCAGCTGCCTGAGAGACCTGGAGAAGAAAAAGCACAAAAAGATGACAGGCAACTGGGTTTTCTTTTTTTTTAAGAGGTTGGCATGAAAGTCATGGTGGACCTACATGCCCACAGAGTGAAGCAATTGGTATTATTTGAAGGTTCAACAGTTATGATAGGCTTCCTTTCCTGTATTAGTAGCTGGGCTGCTTCAGAACGGAAGATGGGAGACCTCTGAAGCAACTTAACACCTGGCTAAGAAGGGAGTTCTAGCTGAACAATATAACCGGAAGGCTAGACCGATTACTTAAAAAAAAAAAGGACAGGCAGCAATTGTAAGGCGTGCAGAACATCCTTTGATGCTGCTGAAACGTTTTCTTTAATTGTGGCAATGTAGGAATAAGCTTAATAAACAAAATTATGGACTTTAATAAATGAATGTCTGTATGTAAGTAGGCACAGGGAATCAATTACAGAAGCAGGGAGTGATCCTTTACAACAGGGGTCTTCCAACTTGGCCCTTTTGTGACTTGTGGACTTCAAAAACAACCAGGGACAGCCTCGTAGGTTTTTAAAAATAAAGATGATGGGTGGGACTACACAATAGAGCCCTGCTCCTTTTATGTGCATGCGACACGTGCAACATACACGAAAAAGGAATGGGGCTTCAACTATGCAGTTGTACCTGTCATAATTATGTAATAATTATTTCCCCCCACACACACACCAATGGGTCTTGGAAAGGTCATAGGTTCTTATGGAGCTGCTGTGGGCAACACTACCCATTCTAAATCATCTTTTCTTCTTTCAATTCAGGTCACTGTAAAACCCCAGAAGGGAGCCATCAATAAAAAGTAGTTCCCATTCCCCCTCTAAGCAAACAAGGCTCTCACACAGAGACACTGATCTCAAAAATAAACACATATACAGTGCTTGATCTAGCAAGGTCATCCAGGTATAGGGCAGGCTATTTCGATGACCTTGTAGTGAGATCAAGAATCTGCAGTTATTTCATGGCCAAAGACCAAAAGAAACATGTTGGAAAACAGGAAAACTCAACTGTGAATAACTGAACTGTAATATGTAAAGGTAAAGGTTCCCCCACACATGCGTGCTAGTCGTTTCCAACTCTAGGGGGCGGTGCTCATCTCCGTTTCAAAGCCGAAGAGCCAGCGCTTGTCCGAGGACGTCTCCGTGGTCATGTGGCCGGCATGACTAGACGCCAAAGGCGCACGGAATGCTGTTACCTTCCCACCGGAGTGGTGCCTATTTTTCTACTTGCATTTTTTTTTATGTGCTTTTGAACTGCTAGGTTGGCAGAAGCTGGGATGAGTAACAGGCGCTCACTCTGTTATGCAGCACTCGGGATTCGACCTGCCAAACTGCCAACCTTCTGGTCGACAAGATCAGCGTCCTAACCCACTATAAAAAAAGTAACACTGACTAAAACTTCCAACAGTTGATATCTGATAGCAAGGGCAATTGCATTAAATCAGTTTTGGAGATAACTGGCGACCTATCAGCTAAAAGGAGAATAATCTTTTCCTCTGAGTTGGCATGAGAGAGGGTTTAAAGAGACATCATTAGGCCAATTCCCCACAAGCCAAGAGGAAGAGACAGTGCAGGAGCACATGAGTGGTTTTCTATTCCTTCTACTAAGTAAGGGGCAAAACTGTTCTTATGCAGGGATGTGACTGAAAAAAATGATAAAAAAAAACAAACAAAAAAAAACTTGCAATGGGCAAAAATAAAAGCTCTTCCGTGGACCAGGCCAGAGAATGTTTGCTACATCCTTGGCAAATAAGTTTGCTCCGTCCAGGAACATAGGTCATGCAAGTTACGGGACTTTGCTTCAACTCAGAAGAGGCTATCTAAGGCCAAGCAAAGGCAGATGGTATTCATAATTCGTAAGATTTGAAATCTATGATGATGCACATGAAGATATAGTAGGCATTTTCACAGACAGTCGCACAAAATTAGGAAAATCAAAAAAACCATTAACAATATTTCAGGAGGCAAAGCTGCGCACAAGTCTCCACAGCAATTAGGCCAGCTTCCAATCTCAGGAAAGAATTTAATACACAACACAGCACTTGCAACAAACATCCCAAAACTTAAAATTGAACTTCTTCTATAGAGCTTATGTTGCACTAATAGGAAACCTGAGCACCATGTAAGTGTGGCTAATGGCACTAGCCCTGAAAAAAAATCACTGCAGTTGCAGTACAATTATGGCCATTAAAATTAGTGAAACACCAAACTGTATTTCAAAGGTTACAATTCCTAATGGAAAACTCTGCTGCTGATTCCAGGATTTCAAAGCTGGGAAGAATATGCTCCAATATATATATATATATATATATATATATATTTAAAAAACTGGATCAGTATTATACTTACTACCTATAAGTAATCCTCACTGAATGGCCAACTTTTCAAAGTTACATCGGTGCTGAACAACGGGAACTTATAACAGGTCCTCACAGTTGCAGCTGTTGTAGCATCCCTACCTGTGATTTGGACACTCAGCAACCAGCTAGCAATTACATCATAGCATCCCACAATCACATGATCACCATTTGCGACCTTCAATGCCAGCTTCTGACAAGCAAATCAATAGGAAAGTCAGCAGGAGGTTGCAAGTGCGACATAGGACATTGCAACCAGCTAGGCTTATGCGTAAGTAAATATGGGAAATATGAGTACTTTTCATATATATGGTATAGCATTTATATACAGTAATTTGTGTGTGTGTGTGAGCATGTGTGAAATTAAGAGTTTTAAAGAGAACATAAAAACTAACCATACTGAAGAAAAAGAACAAAGAAAAAAATCGCATAAAGGATAAAAAGAAATAGAATTTCCTTCGCAACAAATAAGTGTGATTACAAAATTACCTCTTATTTAATTATCACAAAAATGTTCACTTTTTGCTATGGTACTATCCACTCTTTTCTAATCAAAGGCAAGTCACAAGCCTTGCTTGACAGCGAGATGTATGGCATATACATTTAATAAATAACTAAATAAAGTTGAATTAAATAACTTTTTTCTGTTTCGTGCAAGAATCCATTTAGGGGTTCCAGTCATCCATAAATGTGTCTTTTTCTCTAATCAAAGAAGTTAATGTAGCCATCTTAGCAAGTTCCAACGTCCTCATCAGTCAACTCCACAGTGGGCAGTGTCAAATCTTTCCACTTTTGAGAACAGAATAATCTTGCTCCAGTTGTCATACCTTAAAAACAAAGTTCCACGACAAAATTCCAAACACCAATTTTCATAAAAAATATTCCATTACTTTCTCCATAAGTTGTTTATAAAAATACCTTTATCTTCATTTGAGGGACAAATTCCCAGGACCATAGTTTTAACCTCCTATAGCTTCTACTCCAACAAATTTACCATATTCAATTAATACAGGTAGTCCTTGACTTACAACAGTTTGTTTAGTGACCATTCGAAGTTACAACAGCACTGAAAAAAAGTGACTTACGACCGTTTTTCAGACATCCATTGCAGTATCCCCACGGTCACGTGATCAGAATTCAGAAACTTGGCAACTGACTCATATTTATGACAGCTGTGTGTCCCTGGGTCATGTGATGTGTTGTGACCTTTTGACAAGCCATATGGGAAAGCCAGATTCACTTAACAACCATGTCACTAAGTTAACAACCACAGCGATTCACTTAACAGATGAAGGTCATAAAATGGGACAAAAATCACTCAACAAATGTCTTGCTTTGAACTCAATTGTGGTCATAAGTCAAGGACTATCCTGTATAAGTCCTGGGTTTAGTTGAGGGTTAATATACAATATGGTATTAATTTTCCAAGAGCGGCAGTGAGTAACAGACATTGCAGAAAAGCTGACCAGGTACTCATGACTTATTGTAATGAGTAACCATTGCCATTCCTCATGGCAGTAATAGGCAAGAACACACAGAATTCCTTGTAGGCTTGCTGAAACTGAAGAGCAGATTTTGCACCACTAGCATGTAAAGTAGAAGCATAGAGTCAGGTCTACTGCTTGGAAACGGTACTTCAACTTGGGAATTCTCAAAATTGAACCAGCATACTTTGATACAAAAGTACCAAAGAAGCCAAAATATAAGGCTTCTTCCCCATATAAGATAAAGGTACTCTGAAGTACCTTGTGAAAAGCACATCCCATTGTTTTGTGTGATTTCATATTGAGCAGCAAAAGGCATCAACTGATTGAAACAGCAGTCTCCCAAGGCCAAGCTCCAGGGATCAAATCAAAGCCACTTTTAAATCAATAAAGGAAACCCAGAGAATCCCCCATGGAGGCTAACTGGAATCATGAGGGATAAAGCACTGATCACGCATCTACCATCCCTTCTTGAAATCACTTTTCTCCTTTTAAATCAGTCTTCAGGGTTTTATTGTACTCAGGCTTTTAATAATGTAGACGTGAGTGGAAGGCTGAATGGATATGTGCTATGATCTAGGGCAGGGATCTCTTCAAACTTGACCCTTTTATGACTTGTGGACTTCAACTCCCAGAATTCCTTAGCCAGCGTGCCTGGCTGAAGAATTCTGGGAGTTGAAGTCCACAAGTCATAAAAGGGCCACGTTTGAAGACCCCTGATCTAGGGGAAAATGTGTAAACCTACAGAGGGTTTCCATTGTGTCTCTGTCTCTTAACCCTTTTGGCATAGGCCTTGCACAGTATTCTCTGAAAGCAAACATAGCCCTTGGCCCAATATATATGGTTGTAAGTTGAGGGTTATTTGTATAAATGTGTGCATATGCATATGTATATGTGTGTGTGTGCACGCACACACACACACACAAACAAATAAGCCTTAACTTACAACCATTCATTTAATAAGAGTTTAAATTTATAATGGCCTGGAAAAAAAGCTATCTACGATCTACTCATGACATCATGACTGCTGCATCAGCCCTACAGTCAAGAGACTGCAATTCTGGCACTGAGAATCCATTCACATTTATGGCCGATATGCAGTGTGCCTTGTGGTCATGTGAATGAATTTTGTGACCTTCCCAGTTGGTTTCAAGCAAGCGACTTCAATTAGGGAAGCCAGATTCACTTAATGACCTCATTGCTTAGTGACCAAAATTCCAATCCCAATTGGGTCGTAAGTAGAGGACGACCTGTAGAAATTATGTTTGTTTACAGTACCTTTGCTGAAAAAAAAATGAACCAAGGATCTAGAGAGTCAACATTCTTTAAGGGCAATTTTGTAAACAGTTTTCCTCACAAAATCCAGCTGCCTGTTTCTGAAGTATGGACACGTTTATAACATATTTATTTTAATACAATCAGAATGGTGAACAAAGTTCAAACACAAATGAAGAACAGGTTGCTCTAACTGCAGTCTGCTATATTCAGGTCTGTAATGGAACGGCTTCTTTGATGGCAAAAACCTTTGGTCTTTCATCACAACCATGGGAAAAGCTTCTGTATTATTTATGTTGCAATCTGTTGCAACCCTGGAGAGATAGCCTTTGTTTCTTCAGCCTCATTAACCATGATGATATGAATTGAATCGAACTAACCTGGCATGCGTTCTGCAAGACACCCATAGGATAATTCAGCCACCACCCCTCCTACAGCACAGGACAGATGGGTCTGTAAAATAGCAGTCATTTTCTAAATAAATTGATAGCAACACCATATGTATAAAACCAGGAGTCCTATTCAAGCAATAAAAACTAATCTAACACTACCCCTAGCTTGTTGAAACAGCCAGGTTTACACCAATTTTATCAATAACAGGCAGGTGGGTGAGCACATGTCAAGGGTGCTTACTATTTAACAGAACTGAATCATTAGGTATATTTATGTGGCCTCTGAAGGGGGTTATCTGAAATCAAGGCTATCAAGAAAGAATTCACCACTTAGAATGAGTGGGATAAAGCAGGGGTCTCCAACCTTGACAACTTTAAGACTTGTGGACTTCAACTCCCAGAATTCCTCAGCCAGCAACTGGGAGTTGAAGTCCACAAGTCTTAAAGTTGCCAAGGTTGGGGATCCCTGGGATAGATAGAGCACTGTTTTTCAACCTCAGTAATTTTAAGCTGTGTGGACTTGCAACTCCCAGAGTTCCCCAGCCAGCATGAGAGAGAGAGAGAGAGAGAGAGAATGAACCTTTGTATTCCAACTCCCCAACTGTATAACTACTAGGTAGTATTTTTCTAGTACATACTTATAGAATTACAAATGCTCCTAGACTTAAAATCTGCAACTTTTAAATTTAAATTGGGTCACAGCTGGAGTAGAAGCAACTGTGCAGAGAAACAGGCCAGAGTCAATGTGAGAAATTGCTCAAACTCAGGCCACACTCTTTGATTTTCTGTTTTACTTCACTGTTTTTCGTGAGATGCCAAAGAGATAAACACAGAAGATAAATCTTTTTAAAAAGCTTTGTTTTGGAGTATTTTAATTTTCTCCAATACGTGTGCAAAAGAACAAACATGAACTGGAGAGGATATCAAGACTCCAATACAAACCTTTAAATAGTGACCACACGTTATCAAATAATTATTCTCAGGATGCAAAGTAATGACAAAAGTCCTTTTGTACCCATCAATGATGGAGGACTCTTTTGATATGTGCTAGGTGAAACCTACCTCACGGGGCTGTTGCAAGAATGAACACGTTTCGAAGAATAGAAATGCTCCACTGTATTTCTATTTATTGATCAATTCAATCCGTTTGCCACACATCGTAGCATGAGGTGACTCTGGGCAGCTCACCACGTTAAAAAAAAGAATAAAACAATTCAAAAACTATAAAAATACAAACGATCAGCTATGACTAAAAGATGGAGAGGCAGGAGGGAGGTTGGGGAAAGGTGGAATCTCTTATTAAACTATCAACCACCTTCAGCGTGACACTCTTGCACAGGGGTAGGCAACCTTGGCTCTTTTATGACTCGTGGACTTCAACTCCCAGAATTCCTGAGCCAGCAGGGCTCAGCTTGGAAGCCTCTCCCTTTTCCCTCAGGATGGCTGGCTCAGGAATTCTGGGAGTTGAAGTCCACGAATCATAAAAGAGCCAAGGTTGCTACCCCTGCTCTTGCAGAAGATGAGGAGCCAATCTCACTAGGGGGGGGGGGGGGGGGCAAGATATTCCAAAGGGTGTCCACAGGATGGACAGCAGAGAAGGCTCTTCTTGTGGACCTCAGAGAAACAGGTGGGGCATGCCAATCCTACTGGGATGAAAAGGCTCAAGTCACTCTTACCTCAGGTTTCAATAAGCAAATGCCCTTTAGAAGTAGAATGAATGCAAACAGTCCCTGCCCCATCTCAAAACAGAACCTTTATTGCAGTCCACTGGGATACATAAAATTGACACCAATTAATTAGGTGAAAAGATTATCAGTATTTTACTGCTGTGCACCTTTCATACTGCCTGCCAGAATTTGGCTAAACTTGAAGAGATAGTCATTTGAATAGGAGAACAAGATGTTGATCAGAATGACCAGGATGATCAGATGTGGAATTAACAGCTCATCATCAGCATAAAATGGATGGATAGTGCGGTAAGGCATGTTTTGATGGTTTCTGTGGCTTCTTTTCACCGGGACAAGGGCTGTTTGGATTCAAATGGAATCTTTTATATTTTCCATCCAAAACCACTGATGGAAGTATGCTAAACTTGCCCCATCTCCATGTCATTCACTAATTGAAACAGGAGCTACCAAGCTTTCTGTAGCTTGAAGATGCACTCATTTTAATTGATTTCCCCCCCTCCCCAGTGGTCAAGGTGGATCATAGTACTGGCAGAACATTTAGTAGAACGAGAAGCATTTTTGTTTTAGGAACATGGGCATTTTCTAAAACAAAATGTACATCAAAGTTATTGGATACTTAATACATGTACTCTGCTTCTTCTTTGCCCCATCCCCCCAATTACAGCAAAGCTATATCTCTATCATTTGGACAGTTGTCAACATCTGGAAGCAAACTTGCAAGGGCTTCAGTGAAGGAATAGCTAAAGAGGAGAAAAGGGAAGTGTGGGGAAATTTCTAGTATTTAACACAGGCTGCCCTGCAACAAAGCACAAAACAAGAAAAACCTTTCTAAAGCAAATAAAGGTATAATTTTTTTAAAAAAATCTTACAAGCAGAACATAAAACCCCACTGAAAACAGGAAAATGCACTCTTAGCTAAACCACTCATGCAAGGTTTATATATCTCTCCCTAAACTGACTGTGTCAGAATGCTGAACTAGCATGGGAATTCTGGGATGCTGGAAGACATCCAAAAATGTAATCTGAAAGGCTAAACAAACAACTCGCTTATGTACTGCTGGGATACAGAACTTTAATTTCTCTTTACACTCAGAAACGCCTACACAAATTGGTTATATATACCTAGCCAATGGTAACCTCTAATTATCTAATTGTGCCTAATCACCATGGTCTAAGATCCTAACCATGTTTCAGTTACAAAGTATTTTGTTTATAGGTGATGCCCAGAGGAGCCAACCAGCAAAAAACAGGGAAGGGTGGGGTGAATAATAGCATAGCTGTAGGGTCCTCTCCAAGCTGAAAAATGGACAGAGGATGCTTCCATTAATGGGAGCAAATTTACCTAATATTCGACCCTTCCCCTTAAAAAGAACTGCCAACCATGTGACAAACTTCCTAAGAGCAGTTTGACAATCATTCCTCTTCCCTGGATGTGTTCAAGTAGAAAATGAGTACAATTGTTGGGGTTGCTTGAAATTAGATAATGGAATATTGGCCTGTATAATCCTTCTACATGATCTCCTTCGACTCAAACTCTCTGCTTCTATCCATTTATCAAGTGACATTATTTTTATCAGCATTTCATACTGAAGAGTGTGAAGACAGTCTGGAAGTTGATTTTGTTATTCATTGACATGAACAACATTGATGAAATTAAATACTGATTTACATAAACGTGCCCATGATCACATATTAGTGGGCAATCCAGCTTCTTTCTATTGGTTATCCTTGGGATATATACTAAGAAATATACTAAGGTATATTTCAAAAGCAGATTCTAAGAGTCAACCACGATAATATGAGTGTTAAAACTCTGCTTTGGCTGAAAATAATTTTTTTTAACAATTCAGAGCTGCTCAAAGAACGAGGGTAGCTGAGGATTATGGAACTGGTCCAATACATTTTTAAAAAAATGCAGAATTGAGGAAAAAGCCCTTTGAAAAATGCCGACTTTTTGGCAATTTTTACTATATCCTCTCCACCCTGGAACAAGCAGCTGTAGGGGACTTTCTCTCCTACAAACAGTCACAAGAGCGTTACCTAAAACCACAAAAGGGGTTATAATCAAGCGTGGTTCATTTATGAAAGCTTTTTTTTTTTTT
>JAKJMR010000181.1:23330-47373 GCA_024449315.1 Daboia siamensis
AAATATAAAAGCTTTGTTCGTGAGAGCTAATGCATTTTGGATTCCAGGGCTTAATGATCTGCTTTATTCAAATGCTCTTATTTTAATACTTATTGATATATTTGTAATTTCAACCAAAAGAACTGGAATCTAAACAAAAAATAAGGTAGCTGTAGTTGATCACCAGCCAAATTGCACACCAGTTATTAACGAAGGCAGTTTAAAAGTTAAAAAGATTTTTTCAGCGGTAGAAATCTACTTCTTTCAGAGCACTACTACACTAAGATTTTTTTAAAAAACCTCAGGACTATAGAAGGGATAAGGCATACTCCATTAACATTTTGTCTTAGCCAAACAATTGGTTGATATAATTCTGACTGTTGCAATTGTACACGTTTCACCATCTAATGCTTTGGAATTTTAGCAGATGGTTGCAAAAAGTACTATTCTTGCTCTTACCGGAAATCTTTCTTCGCCAGCCCAGGCAATGATACAAACAACCTGCCATTGCTTTCAATCTTTGTAAAATATTATTTTTCCTGATAATGTAAAGGTGACTTTCGCAATAGGATTATTCCGCCAACTGCTGGGACAGGGTGAGGTCAACGTGGGATGAGATTGAAGAGTGCGACATCTGAGTAGTGTAGCTGTGGCGCCAGATTTTTCTTCTTCGCTTTTACTCTTGTGTTTTTATCGCTCTACATATTGTTCTTTTTTTGACTGTTAAGCCAATCAGAGCTCAGCCTTAAGGAAGGTGGCTACATAAATGTTTGAAATAAATAAAAGTTTATAGAGAAGAAAAGCATCGTGACATGTTAACAAACTTTCCAAGATTTGTTCACTGCCTAAATTCAGTATTTGTAGATTATGCCTACAAATGGTAGGGAGTCCTCAACTGAGTAGGGAGTCCTCAACTGAGCTCATCATTTCCATTGCTGAGACAATGGAATGAGTTTTGCCCCACTTTACCTTTCTTGCCGCAGCTGTAAAGTGAATCACTGCGGTTGTTAAGTTGGTAACACAGTTGGGAAGTGAATCTGACTTTGCCATTGAATTTGCCTTCAGGTGGTCACAAAAGGTGGATCACACGATCCTGGGATAACCATCATGAATGGGAAGCAGTTGCCAAGCACCTGAATTTTAATCACGTGACCGTGAGGATGCTGCAATGGTCATAAGCATGAAAAACTATCATAAATCACTTGTTCACTGCCGTTGTAACTTTGAATGATACCTAAATGAATGGTTGTAAGTTGAGGACTACTGCTATAATAGCAGTATAAAAGAATCATTAATGCATCTCCCTCAGAGATTTTTAATTCCACAGCACACCAAGAGTGAAAAAAGTTGTGTATAATTAACATATTTACTTTTATTTGTATGCATATATAAAACCATAAAATGTTACTAGTTTGCTGCCTGATTAATTCCTGAGTTTTAGGATACCACTGAAACACAGCAGTTAAACTCTGAACATCTTAGATATAATTCTGTCTATTCTGTGATTGCACATGTCAATCATCAATAAACGTCAGTCTTCCAGGCCCTTCATTCTTCATCCATCGCCGGTATCTTTTCCATCGAGGATCCATTGCCATTTTTTTCTTCAGCTCCTCCTCTTGCTCTTGTTTGTAAAGCTAAAAAGGGAAGGTTTAATGAAACCCACATCAGTCTGCAATATATATTTACACCAAATTTCAGTGCAGACACATCACTTTCAAATACAGGCTCATCCATGTATTAGGTATTTCATATAGATTATTGTGAATTACGTAAGTGTAAATGAATTGGTCCCAGAGCTCAAAAGCTAGATAAGGCAAGAACATTAAAATAAATAGATTAAAGCAGTAATAGGTAAAAAGTAGATCATGATTTCCTGGAGGACCATTCAGTGATTTGCAGGAAATCTCCAAGAAAATTTATTTCTTAGTATTTTAAGCAAAAGCAGGTAAAATTGATGGGCAAGTCCCACTCCAGCGCAAAACCTGTTACTATGCTAAACTGATTCTCAACCTCAATTTTGTTCAACTGTAATACAAACAAATAACGTAACTGATTACAACCATGAATATTCAGCTCTGCCAGTAAATCTCAGCAAATCACAAGCAATTGTGTACTTATATGCCAAAAATGCAAGTAGAAAAATAGGGACCACTACGGTGGGAAGGTAACAGCGTTCCGTGCGCCTTTGGCGTCTAGTCATGCCGGCCACATGACCACAGAGACGTCCTCGGACAAGCGCTGGCTCTTTGGCTTTGAAACGGAGATGAGCACCGGGCCCTAGAGTCGGAAACGACTAGCACACATGTGCGTGGGAAACTTTACCTTTACCTTTACTTATGCCAAACTACAGATCATGGGATGGAGTATATCATGGCTATGGTTTTCATCGGTGTTTTAATCAGCCTGAGGACTACACCAGGTTGAGGGCCACTCAGTCATCTATCTGGGTGGGGCCCACAGAAGTGGATTCAGGACTTGTAAGGGATGATATTGGTATTTTAAAGCATTCATTATGCTCTTTCAAACCCATTCGCTAAGATCTACTCACTTGGGGGAAGGTCACGAAACAGTTTCTGACGGACAACAGGTACTCCTTGTAAAGCAACTGTCTTGTTTAGTGACTGTTCAAGTTATGACAATGATGAAAAAGTAATTTTGGGACCAGTCCTCAAATTTATAACTTCACAGACTTGTAAAGCAAAGAAAAGCTGAGGTAAGATTGTAAGTACTGTCACAATTTCCCCAATGGTAGCAACTGCTTTAATGACTGAGTTGCAGTCCCAACTGTGGCCGCTATAGAGGATTGCCTGTACATACAAGTGCTGGGCTGCTCCTTTTTTTATTCCTGAGCTAGATAATTGACTCTGCTTCCTGAAAGACCATCTTGTGTTTACAAATCGTGAATAGCAGTAAACGGACCAAGCAGCTTTTTTTTTAAAAAAAAATCTCAATTAGAAATCTATTCTACTAACTAGACATTATAGAAACAAACAAAAGTTTAGCTTAGGAGTCTATAATGACTATGCATTTATTGTGTATTATTTAAAGAGAAAGTTTTACATTTCACAAAATCCAACCAATGAAAAGTAGGAGACTATCTACTGCACCTCAACTGTCAAACCAAGGTAATAATTGCACTGTGGATGATAAGATATCAACCCTGTGGCTCATATAAATCTAATGATAATTGCTTGGGATTTGCTGCATGAGATCAATGCTCAAAGATTTTGAAAACCATCTCTGTGGTTACTCACTAGGCCAGGCATGTCAAACTCGCGACGTATTGTGACATTTTCCCCATTGGCGGCAATGGAGAGGGTGAGGTTTCATCATGATGCATCCGGCTCGTGGGCCGGCAGTTTGACATGCCTGCACTAGGCTGAGAATATTGGTGTGTGTGTATGTTTGTGTGTGTGTGTTACTTCTCTGGTGTCACCATCACTCACCTCATATTTTTCTTTTATCCAAAGCTGCCGATCAAGAAAGGACTCTTTCTGATGATCTTCCAAAGTGTCAAATTGGGATTGTGACATTTTCATATATTTGCGTATGATATACAATTTCTCTTCTTCACCATACTCTTGCCTTTTGATATTGAAAGAATAAATCCACCAAAAATACCATGCTATGTATTTGCACAGATAAAAAGGTGCTAAAATAATTTGAAACAAGAGAATGTCAGAGATCTGGGGTTTCTGGTAGCCACCCTTGATATCTATTTTGGTTTTTATTACATCTTTGATTATTTCTTCTTCTTCTTTGCGGATTTCTTCCTTGGTTCGTCTGCTTTTGCCCTTTTCTTTGGCTCTATTCAACAGACCCTGTTGCCTAGCAATTTCAGTGGCTTGTATACGATATTTTGGCATAGTTGCTAGGTAGTTGATAGCTTCATTGTAGCTAGTCCACCAGCTGAAAAACTGAAACACCAAATGGTAAATTCAAATTCGCATACTATTTTAAAACTTTAGAAAAACTATAACCCTTATTTTTTCCCCCATACTGCCTGGTCTAAGTATAAAATTCACTTTATTGTGTTGTTTTTTTGCTTGAATTAGTACAACCTTGTTTATTTCATCTTATCTGAAATTCTGCACCTTTGTATTCAGAACTATGAGTCATGACATGCAATTTTTAAGAAATCCAAATGCATTATTTTCATGTGCTGCCTGCTTGTGTTTTATCAGTCTCTTTGTATTCAAACATGTACAGACAGTCCTCACCAGGCTGAGATTGCGTCATTATGTGAAGATTAACAATACACAAACTTTTATGCATAATCATGTCATGACAAAAAACAAAGAAATATATAGAATGATATGTGGCTTTATGAATCGCGATAGACAAATTCAATATTAAGAAATGGCATAATTCCCAATACGTGGCAAGTGTATGGCAAGTGTACATAACAAATTACAGGTAGTCCTCAACTTACAACAACTGAATCCAAAATTTCTGTTGCTCAGTGAAACAACCTTTCTTGCCACAGTTGTTAGTGAACCACTGCAGTTGTTAACAATGCAGCTGGTAAGTGAATTTGGCTTCCCCGTTGACTTTGCTGGTCAGAAGGTTGCAAAAAGTGATCACATGACCCCAGAACACTGCAACCAGCATAAATATGAGTCAAAATATGAATTTTGATCATGTGATCACAGGGGTGCTTGTAAGGGTCGTGTGAAAAACAGTCGTAAGTCATTTTTTCCCAGTGGCGTTCTAACTTCGAATGGTCAGTAAACAAACTCTTGTATGTCGAGGATTACCTGTATGCACTGTTTCTCAACCCCCCCAAAAATTGCACAAGAACAATGTTTAAAACTTTAGAAATTTTATCGCTTACTGTTTACATAAAGGAAGAAAAACACTTAGCATATTTACCTGGGCCTACTCAGCTGCAGCTTGAAGGGAGTGATCAATTACCTCTTCCACATGTAGGCCCCCCACACAATGGGCTAGAGAGAGAAGGAATTTTCCTCACCTCCACCTCTACTACAAGTGGAATTCTGGATCCAATACCACAGTATGTCCAAATTAGAGGAGAATATGGGAACAAGTAGGATAAAAGCATACAGTACTTACCTGAAATAGAGATATGGCACAAACCGTGACAAGAATCACTATTCTGACATCCACCTTGGGTGCCAATCTTCTAGAATAATAGTGATAGTAATGGCTGTAATACTCCTCAGGATGATCCAGCATATAATCATAATCCTTACGAGTTTCTTCATCCTGAAAAAGAAATTGGCAGGTTTTTTTAATGTGGAAATATTCCATATAAAACAAGTTGCATGTCAGTTTAAATAAATGCTTTTGAATGTGGATTTTTTGCCAATTATATCTAGCTTTGTTGATTTAGAAATTAAACCGTCAAACAAATTAATTCTACTTATGCAATAAAACTAAAAGCTGAATTTAAACAAAGCAGTACATTTGCTTTCAAACACAATTAAAAAAATATTATGTACTTCCAGAAAAACAGAATATCTCCATGACTGAACCATCCATCATTTTTATTTTCTATTTTTCAGAATAAGGAAAGCACTGCGCTTCATTGAATTCACTTGCTTTGAAGGCTTTTAGAAACTGCACTCGCACAACTCAGAAATCCTCTTCAATTTTTTCACACCTTACTTATATTGATTACTTAAACAGCAAGTTACTGTTTTTTTGTCCTTACTGAACTTAGTGAGTGTATGCCCTACTTCTCAAAATATTCAACATACTGAAAGAATAGAGAAGTTAGAGAGCATCTGCTAACAGTTTCCTAAGATTTCCATTGCAGTTATTTGGATGAAGATCTGAGATACTCTTATTTCTCATCCTGATGCAGATGAAAAGGATTTATCCCAACCTTCACATACCAAAGAGGCCTGTTTTTGAAAGAAGTCAAACGTCTGCACTCGTACACCTAACAACTAAACAAGATATACCCCTTATGTTCAAGAATAAGAGAAGTGCTTGCCAAAAACTGAAAGCGAAGTAAAATTTCTTTCATCAAATCTCAAGAAGACAGCCTTTATAGAAAATCTGCCAAGTACAGAGGGAAGCAAAGAATTACACCAAACACTAAAATTTCACTGCTTCTAGTCATCCAGATTTTTATAGCCATGAAAGTAGAAAAATAGCTTGTTTCAGAGATACTGTAGAAGAGATATAATATGCAGAGATAAGGGATGTCAGCAGAATAGAAAATCGGTTTACATAGATTAAACTACCACCATTCATTTTGGTTACCTTCCCAAATATGATTGGCAGTTACTCTTCGCTCATTTCAATTTTTTTTAAAATGTCTATTGAAGATGTTGAATATGGGACTTGGACTTTTTGTCATGCCACACATAAATAGGAGTGGAGAAATTACACGATGAAGCTATGACCCACCCAGTGTTGAATCCGTCTTAAAAGAAGAAATTAATGCTAGCATTAATTCCTAAATAAAATGTCTTTAATATAGCATGTATGACAACTACTGTATTTTTATAGTCCTCAAAGACAAACATCACCTATATTTAATAATTCAAAAGATTCTTTGCTACTTGAATTCCTCCATGGACTGGTTTCCAATGATCTACCTCGGCTGAAAATTTTCTTAAAACATTCTCAATGCTCATAAAACATTTTGAATGGAGAAAATTATAAATCTGATGGTCTTAAAAACACACAGTATAATTAAAATTGGAGAAGAAAAGTAAAATTCATAGTTTTATTTGGATTTCAGCCTATCTAGTAGGCACCTTTTAATATACGATAAAAGTTAGAAGATTCTCAACTTGGCTTTTGGAGACCTGTAAACATAATAGCCTTGACTCATTGTTTTCAAATCGTCTCAAGTTCAAGGGACTTTATTATGTTCATCTCAGGGCTGGTTTTCATCTTGTTTTCTAATATGCTAATTCAAATTATTGGTAATTAATGATGCTATTTGACTACCTGTATTCTGTCATTCTATATACTTCCTGGTACAACCTAAAGAGCTACTTTATACTCATCCGTGAATCCTGACATATCACCAAGCGTGATCCCTGCACTTTTTCAAAGTCATGATTCTCTTGCTGCATAAAGTTTAGAGAACACGATCACTTTTATACCTAAATTGCATGTTTACACCAGTACATCTTTTGAAAAAGCTGATCTAGCAGTGGTGTGATTATACAATGTCTCTATCTTAGGACATCTCCAGCTTATGACAATTGTTCTTCATTGTTAGGAAACATTCACTTCAAATCAATGGTCTGTCTCAAAGCCTCTTTCTTTGAACTTCTCCTTTTTTTTGAAGTTTGGGGATAAAACAAGACATAATCTTACATCGGAGGTGTAGAGATTACTAAAGTACATGGGATGCTTTAAACACCTGCATAATGTGATGGATTATTTCAAGCCCTGTGGTTTTCTTCCAAAGATTTGTCTAGCCCAGATGCTATTTGTTACACCTGCTAGAGACGAACGCTCCTTGAAGCCTAGTAGTATAAAAGAATCATACATTCCCTCTTGTTATCCGTAAAAGCTGGCATCCAAACACAGGTAGTCCTTGACTTACAACGGTTCATTTAGTGACCTTTCAAAGTTGTAACAGCACTGAAAAAAGTGACATGACTATTTTTCACACTTATGACCGTTGCAGCATCCCCCATGGTGACATGATTTACATTCGGACACCTGACAGCTGACTCACATTTATGACGGTTGCAGTGTCCCGGAGTCGTGCCGTCCCCTTTTGCAACCTTCTGACCAGCAAAGTCAACGGGGAAACCAGGCTCACTTAACCGGGTTACTAATTTAAGAAGAACCCTGGTGATTTCACTTAACAAATGTGGCTAGAAAAAGTCGTAAAATGGGGGCAAAACCCACTTAACAAATTTCTCCCTTAGCAACGTAAATTGGGGGGGGGGGGCACAATTGTGGCAGTTAAGTCGAGGACTATCTGTACACCGCTTCTAACGCAGGGAGGTTCCGCTTCATTGCCAAAGCCGATGTCTTCCAATAGCAGCTTTCCCTCCAATAGCAGCTTTCCCGAAGCAGCCCTTTCTAAGCCAAAGCGGGACGGGTTTCTGGATTATCCTACCTGACTAATACGGGGGGAAACGAGACTGCTTAGATTAGGTTAGGACAGGGGTGGGCAACCTTGGCTCTTTAAGGGCTCCTAACTCCCAGAATTCCTGAGCCAGCACAGCTGTCCGGGAGTCCTAAAAGAGCCAAGGTTGCCTACCCCTGGGTTAGGACTTGTCACGTGATGCAGCAGAGCTCCTGTTCTTTTTTTGAATTCAAGTAACCTATCCTAAGGTAGGGATGCGGTGGCTCAGTGGGTTAGGACGCTGAGCTTGTCGATCAGAAGGTCGGCAGTTTGGCGGGTCGAATCCCGAGTGCGGCGTAACAGAGTGAGCGCCTGTTACTCGTCCCAGCTTCTGCCCACCTAGCAGTTCAAAAGCAGGTAAAAACGCAAGTAGAAAAATAGGGACCACTCCGGTGGGAAGGTAACAGCGTTCCGTGCGCCTTTGGCGTCTAGTCATGCCGGCCACATGACCACGGAGACGTCCTCGGACAAGCGCTGGCTCTTTGGCTTTGCAGGAAACGACTAGCACCTTTACCTTTAACCTTTCCTAAATTGGACGCCGGTGGTTATGTATAGCCCTGGCTACCCACGACAGCGCACCTTGCATCATCCCCAGCCAGCCCGCGCAAAGCAGGGAGCTTAGGGACGAAAAGAGCTGCAATTAAATCATCACCTACATAGGAAATCCTCCCGGGCCCAACCACACAAGGCCGTCGGGTTGCGAGTCCTTCTGGCGTCAGCCATTCCCCCACAGCTGCTCCATCCTCTCTCTCTCTCTCTCTCTCTCTCAAGGCGACCGGCGGGGGAGGAAGAGGAGGAGGAGGAGGAGGAGGAGGAGGAAGCGCGTATTCGCAGGCGGGGAGGAGGGTGCGTGTCTTACCGGAGGCATCCGCCCAGGCCGGGAGGAGGGAGGGGGCGGTCCCGGCCCCGCTCTCTCACCTTGAGGGTCTCGTAGGCGGTAGCGATCAGCAGGAATTTCTCCTGGGCGCTCTCGGCTCTTTTGCCATCCCGGTCGGGTTCCCGCTGCCGGTCCGGATGGTAGCGCAAAGCCAGCTGCCGGTAGGCGCGGGCGATTTCAGCCTTGCCGGCGTCGCGGCTGACCCCGAGCACGTCGTAGCACACCAGCTTCCCGCAGTACAGTCCTTCCACCAGGGCCTCCGCCGGCCCCAGCCAGAGGCACTGCAGGGCCCACACCAACAGCGGCCAGGGCCACCGAAACCGGGCCCCGCCGTCCCACGGCACGCGCGCCGCCGCCGCCGCCGCCATAGACGCCGCTAGCCGCGGCCGCTCCCGAGGAGGCTTCGCCGTTGGGGCTCGGGTGCAAGACGGGCAAAGCGCCGACCGGCTCGCCTGGTCCCGGCGGCGGCGCCAGCCTTAAGGGCGGGGACTAGAACGGTCGGACGTGGACAAAAGCGAAAGGGGACTGGCAAGGGCGGAGCGCCAACCGCCCGACGTGAATGGTCCGGAATGAGAAATAAGCGGCCAATCGGCGAGCAGAGGAAGGGAAGCGGGAGGCGAGGCCAAGGCTCGCCCAGACGGCTTGCACGCCACAGGAGCGGTTGAAGACGCCCGGGGGTGGGTGGGGACAGAGCAACCGAGGAGGCCAATGAAAACGAAGAGGTGGGTTTAGATAGAGGTGGTGGGGGGGGAGAGAAATAGGAAGGACACGTGGAGCGTGTCCAGCCAATAGCGGGGAGGTAAGCTGAGGGTCGGAGATGAAATCAACAGATAGGGGTAGACCAGGAATCCAGCTGATTCAGGAATTCTGGGAGTTGAAGTCCAGGAGTCATAAAAGAGGAGGTTGCCTACCCGTGGGGTAGACGCTTGCTCCTGGGGAGGAAAGCCATGGCAAATCTAGGCAGCACACTAAAAAGCAGAGACATCACCCTGTCAACAAAAGTGTGTACAGTCAAGGCTATGGTCTTCCCAGTTGCAATGTATGGCAGTGAAAGTTGGACCATAAGAAAGGCTGAGCGCTAAATAATTGAGGCCTTTGAACTATGGTGCTGGAGAAGACTCCTGCGAGTCCCTTGGACTGCAAGGCGATCAAACCGGTCAGTCCTAGAGGAGATCAACCCTGACTGCTCTTTAGAAGGCCAGATCCTGAAGTGGAAATTCAAATACTTTGGCCACCTAATGAGAAGGAAGGACTCAATGGAGAAGAGCCTAATGCTGGGAAAGATTGAGGGCAATAGAAGAAGGGGATGACAGAGAATGAGGTGGCTGGATGGAATCACTAAAGCAGTAGGCGTGAGCTTAAAGGGACTCCAGAAGATGGCAGAGGACAGGAAGGCCTGGAGGAACATTGTCCATGGGGTCGCGATGGGTTGGACATGACTTCGCAACTAATAACAACAAAGGCAACCTTGGCTCTTTTATGACTCGTGGACTTCAACTCCCAGAATTCCTGAGCCAACCATGCTGAGGGAAAAGGGAGAGGTTTCCATGCTGAGCCTTGCTGGCTCAGGAATTCTGGGAGTTGAAGTCCACGAGTCATAAAAGAGCCAAGGTTGCCTACTCATGCAATAGATAATACTCCTAAGAACTTGGGTGTGGTTTTTTTAAATAATTGGTTGTGTGCTAGCAAGTCAGTGTCGACTCTTTAAGGATCACTTAGATAAATTTTCTCCAGGACCATCCATCTATCCACAGCCTACAGGTTGAATAAATGAGAATATACAGGTTTGCGTCATGTAATGTGCAGATTGGCTTCTTCACCTGTGTATAGTTTTTGCATGAGAACAATGAGATGTTCTGGGATTCCCATTGCACTGCTTGACACATCTACCCAATCAAAGGCTCGTTTATAATCAGTGGGGCACATATTAACTTCACTTTTGTATTCTTTGGCTTTCTCAATTATGCAGCATGCATTAGAAATAATGTTTTGGGTCCCTCTGCCTTTTTTTTAAAAAAAGCCATCTTAAAAGTTGGGCTTTTTCTTTTCTATGTAGGATTCTATTTCACATTAGATAATTCTAAGCATTATTTGGTTAGCAGGTGAAATTAAGTATGCACACACTGCTGAGTTTCCTTTCTTTGGTATTGGTATATAGATCAATGTCTTTCTTATCTGTTGGCCACTGGGTTGCTCACTAGACTTAGTGGCATAGTTTGGTTAGATCTTTTACAGGTTCTTCTTCCATTACTTTCTAAAGATAATTTCTGAGGACAATTCCATTAATTCCAGAAGCCTCCTGATTTGATAATGACTGCAGTGTTAAGCTAATCTATTAACCTAGGAGGGATATATATTTTAAGAAGTATGTTATTTCTTATGTTTCTTTGTTCTTGCTTTCTTTTATTTCTTTTCTTTTTTCCCCTCTCTCTCTTTTCATTGTTTTATCTATTTCTTAAGAAATGGAAAAGTGTGAGATGGCTTATATGGGAAAAAAAATAGAGTTAAATCTGTCAATGTAAATTGTTGAGAAAATTTTCACTAGTAAGAATATCCAGAATTTGGTAGGAGAAATATACTAAAATAAGGATTGTAACAGGATTTATGATAAGGCAACCAAAATGACTGAAAAGAGAAGAAATATTATACTAATATGATTATTATTTTTAGGAATATTGGAAAAAATTACATATTCAATTGCTATTTAAGAAAACAATAAGAATTGTATTAATGTTTGTCAAAAAGGATATTTTGGGGGAAGAGGAAATCAACTAAAATTAATATATGGAATATAGATTATAGAAATTAATTGTTAAGGATTGTTTTACAAATGTAACCCAGACAACACACTGTTTACCAATTATTGAGTGATTTATGTTTTGTTAAAAATCAATAAAATATATTACAAAAAAAGATAATCTGATGTTCTAATGCTAGATGTAAGTAGCAAATATCTTCCAATGCATCTTGGACATTGACATCTTTACTCCTTCCATCTTTATGGGATTTATCAGTCACTACCTGTCCATTAGAAACCTTTCATATACAAATTCCAGGTTGGAACACATTCAAGATTGGAATCAAGATCTTTTGAAAGGCCTTGTTTTCTACGTCTGCTTTCATCTTTGATGTCTTTACATGTATTGTAATACTGCTCTGGATCTCTTCTAAGATGTCTGAAACTCTGTTCTTTCTTGAGATTTTTGTCTTTCATAGCTTTGGTTTCTCTTTATTTATTTTTCGGCAATTTCCATGGTTCATGCCAATATCCAGCTGCTTTCTTCCGCTTTTAGGTCTTTGGCAGTCCCTTTTCACCTTCATCCTTAGCAACATTTGTATTTATTCCAGAGTTCTGGTTCCCTATCAAAGAAGTTCAAAACTTCGAAATGATTCCTGATGGTCTCCTTAAAAACTGTAGGCCTTATGCCCAAGTTCATATTGTAAAAACAGGTTGATTTTCTGCTGCTTGACCTTGGAACTTGCACAAGGGTAGTTCCTGCTGTGTTCTTCAAGCAGCCCCTGACCACATCTTTTTCTTACAACTGAACTCTTTCACTTCCTTATGCCAATCACGTCATCGGTTTCATTTCCATGTACTCCATTTGGTGCTGTCACTTATCTGACGACAGTGTTAGTAGTGAAGAAATCTTTGGATTAGCAGACAGTGCTGAGTCATTCTCTTTCTTCATTTGATTTCTTCAGCCATTCAGTCCAACCACATTTTCCTCCATATTTCCAACTTTGGCTTTCCAGTTTCTAATGACAAGCAGCTCACCTTGCTTTTATGTTCTGTCAAATTCAAGTTGAATGCGACCATAAAACTAGTTATTTCAAGAGTACTTTAAAAAATAAATAAATCCTCAGCTCTTCTTCAGTAGCATATTGAGTGCCATCCAACCTCAGGGGCTCATCACCCTGCCCTGTATTGTCAATAATTGTTCATATTGGCTGTCCATGTGTTTTTGTTGGTAAAATGCAGAAGTGTGGTTTATCATTATCATTGTCTTCTTCCATACAGTATGAAATGATTATTGTTGTTACTAAAAGAATGGTCTGCCTCCAGTATCTTTTTATATCACTGCTGTCCAACATAAGTGTTTGCTTACTTTAGCTGTGTAGCTGGGATGACTTTCATACCTTTGGTTTCATGACTTGGTTTTTTAATCCTGCTGGAATAATATACCTTTGACATATACTTCTGGTGTTCTCTGCCCATCATTCCTGACATTGGATGACAATGGATATTTGCGGAAGACAGGCTGTTTTGAATTATTTCAAGTTAGGTTTCTCTAACCTGGGCCCTTCAGTTACATTGACATAACTCCCATTATCCTGACAACATGGCTAATGACTACAAATTGGTTGGTGTGATAGATTTGGAAGATACCAGATTGGTGAAAACCACTTTAGGCACAGTTGGCAATTTATCAATAAGAAGTAAAAACAAAAAGGAGTGGGAGCTTTTGGCCAGTGGTTATAATCTTGTTTTTATTCATATATGAAATATTGAAGATACATGTGAAATCTAATATTCCAAAATAGCAAGGAATTGGGTTACCGTTATAATATTGCTGTACCATCTTGCCGATTTTGACTCGTCCAGAATGATATCATTGCATCAAACTAAAGTCACCGAGTAAGCTTTCACAACAGATTGTGGAATTGAATTTGAACCTTTACAATTCTAGTTAAACACCCCAACCATTTTAATCACATTTCATATGCATCTTGTTAAAAGAAAAATTGTTTACCAGACATTTGAACATTTCCTGGTTCTTACAACTATGCCATTGTGATCTGGGCATTTGCCAACTGGCTTAGATTTCTGACAATTGCACATCTCCTAGTCACATGACATTGATTTGTGAGCTTCCCTGCCAGTTTCCCATAAGCAAAGTCAGTGGGAAAGATGGCAGGAAGTTGGAAGTATGCTCACACAAACAAATACACACACACAAACAAAAGAAATTAAGCCCCCCCAAAGTCCAACAAGCTTGCAAACACAGCAAACGGCAAGGGCAGTGGGGAAAAGTCCAAAGGTCCAAATGTCATAGCAGGGCTGGTAACCAGTCCAGGTCCAGAGTGAAAAAAAAAAGAATTCAAGGTGAGAGACAAGGCACACAAAGTCTAGGTCAATGGACAGTCTAGGTTATCTCTAATAGGCTTAAGCACATTGCTCTTCTTAAATAGAAATAATTCTGGTATTGCTCATTTGGGAAGACAAAATTCCTTTCTGGTGAGGATCCTTGTAGAACACTTTTGTTTTGCTTTCTTCTCCACACAGTGAGTTCTTGAACTGGAAGGGTAATGGCAACTCAGAGTCCTCATCTTCTAAAACCAGTGACAGCTGTGCCTCCTCATTGTTGTTAGCTGCGAAGTCATGTCCGACCCATCGCGACCCTATGGACAACATTCCTCCAGGCCTTCCTGTCCTCTACCATCTTTTGGAGTCCATTTAAGCTCACGCCTACTGCTTCAGTGACTCCATCCAGCCACCTCATTCTCTGTCGTCCCCTTCTTCCATTGCCCTTGATCTTTCCCAGCATTAGGCTCTTTTCCAGTGAGTCCTTCCTTCTCATTAGGTGGCCAAAGTATTTGAGTTTTAACTTCAGGATCTGGCCTTCTAAAGAGCAGTCAGGATTAATCTCCTCTAGGACTGACCGGTTTGATCGCCTTGCAGTCCAAGAGACTCGCAGGAGTCTTCTCCAGCACCATAGTTCAAAGGCCTCAATTCTTTGGTGCTCAGCCTTTCTTATGGTCCAACTTTCACTGCCATACATTGCAACTGGGAAGACCATAGCCTTGACTGTACACACTTTTGTTGACAGGGTGATGTTTCTGCTTTTAGTGTGCTGTCTAGATTTGCCATGGATTTCCTCCCCAAGAGCAAGTGTCTTTTAATTTCTTGGCTACAGTCCCCATCTGCAGTGATCTTGGAGCCCAGGAAAATAAAATCTGTCACTACCTCCATTTCTTCCCCATCTATTTGCCAGGAATTGAGAGGGCCAGATGCCATGATCTTGGTTTTCTTAATGTTAAGTTTCAACCCAAGTTTTGCACTCTCCTTCTTCACCCGCAACAAAAGGCTCTTCAGTTCTTCTTCACTTTCTGCCATTAAAGTGGTATCATCTGTGTATCTTAGGTTGTTGATATTTCTTCTGGCAATCTTAATTCCAACTTTTCATTCATCTAGCCCTTCCTTTCTTATGATGTGCTCTGCATATAAGTTAAATAGGCAGAGTGACAGTATACAGCCTTGCCGGACTCCTTTCCCAATTTTGAACCAATCAGTGGTTCCATGTCCAGTTCTCACTGTTGCTTCTTGACTTGCATATAGGTTTCTCAAGAGAGAAATAAGATGGCCTCCTCATTACTCAGCAGCATAGCTTCTTCTGCCTGCAATTCCTGAATGGCTAAACAACACAAGTTGATTATAATTTTGTACTGATCATAATTAATTACCCAGAATAGGACCTGTTTCCAGGACAGAACTAGTGGCCCAGGGATGCCAATGTATGGAGCAGTCTGTTCTTTCCAGCTCCAGAGATCCGCCAAAATAAGTACATGGTTTGGTCAGTGATGGGGGCCAAGGAAAAAGGTGTGGGATCCAGTGGGATGGGAAGCAGCCTCACGGTCCGTAGGGGACCTGGTTTGGTGGAGGGAAAGCAGGGCCATGGCCTGCAGGGAGCCCAAGGGAGGAAAAATGTGGCATGGGATGCCTTAGAGCAGGGGTCTGCAACCTTGACAACTTTAAGATTCATGGACTTCAGCTCCCAGAATTCAACTGAAGTCCACGAGTCTTAAAGTTGTCAAGGATGCAGACCCCTTCCTTAGGGGATGGGAAAGGCCTTGAAAGGGCTGCAGCAAATGGGCCTATGCTAGGTCTCCCAGATGTCAGGTGTGAATAATTAGACCCACATCTGAAGAGTTTAAACCAGATACTTTAATGTTCTATTACTTATTTCATAGGAATCTTCTCAGACTGGCAGTTTGCCTCTGGGAAAGACTAGATAAAGTTCAACAACATTCAGGGCAGGGGCTGGACCTTGCTCTCTTATGTCTATGTAAAGATTCTAGACCATGGATGTCAAACTCAATCGTGTCACGTGACATATTGTGACGTATTGCGACTTTTTTGCCTTTGTGGACTGGAGTGGGCACGGCCTCCGTGTGATGTATCTGGCCCATAGGCTGCCAGTTTGACACCCCTATTCTAGACTAATCCCCCACTTGACCCCTCCTCCTAACTAGGCCAGTCTTTCTCCAACACCAGGGCCTCTTCCACCTGTGGGAAGAAAAGTCTCCATCATGGTTCCTCCAAGCAGGGAATAAACATGGCAACTGCTTTGGGAAGAAGGTTGTAGTTTATTGCAGAGGAAAGGCAGACAGAAAGATGGATCCAACAGGAAAAGAAGGGCTCTAGCACATGTGGGTAGTGGGTTTTTATACCCCTTGGACTCTATTATCTGGAGTTATTTCCTGTTTCAAGCTTTGTATTTCCTTTGTCATGTATTCTGTCCTGAGCCTAGGTGTACCACTCTAGGATTCTTGCTGGTTGTCTGTCCCAGCCCACCTCCCTGGGCCTGGGGTATGTAGATTTCAGAAGTCTTAGCTTCAACCTTCCTGAATGGTTTACATCTGCATTTCTATAGAGTTGGTTTCTGCTTGGGGGAGGAGACTTGGGGCTATTAAGAAAACCTGAGCATGCTTTTCTGCCTTTTAACTTCTTTTTAGGAAATGTATTTTCCTGCCCTTTTAATATTTTCTTCTCTGGGGAGATGACTTCCCACACACCCAAGGCACCCTGTGCTCCACTTAACGACTACATTACTGAGAGGAAGGGTGGGAATCATTAAGAGAGGCAATCATGTGGCAGCCTCCATTATAAACATGAGTTGAGGACTACCTGTATGGTTACTTATCTTAGCTGTTTTGTGTTCTTTTTCCCCATAAAATATGGTTAGGCCTAGGATTATTGATTGATAGTTGATCAATCAATCAATCAATAATCCTAGTCACATCAAAGACATTGCACCAATCAAGCTAACAAGGAACAAGAGGCAAAAGAAATTCCTTTTACTCCTTTCTGCTTCAAACCTGTGGTTGCCTAACTCAGACAATCACATAGTCTTGAATCATTTAGTCCTTCATTAATGAATTTCAGAAAGTGTATACAGATGAACTACGCAAATATTAAAATGAGTCAAGATAGTGAAATAAAGCAGCTATGGAGATGAGAAATAATCCATAAGTAAAGACTAGCAATTTATGGCTATAGGCAAAATGCTATATTGTAAGACACCAGCTATATATTCTTGCTTTCTACCCTTACCATCAATTACTGGGATTGAATGTGTATGAACATGGATAGTGTCTTTATGCCCCAACTGCCTTCAAATAATGCTGATAGAACATCTCCCTTGGCATAGTATAGCTTAAGTATTACAAGACAAATCGCACTCTGTATACAACATTGTATACTATATTGTAAGCCGTCTAGAGTCATTGTGAGATGGGAAGCATAAAAATTTAACAAACGAACAAATAATACACCAACATTGCATTGCAAGGATTTTACTGATTGGGGCACTGGCTCATTTTGAATGGAACACTACATTCTTGCTAGAGATTTCTAGATATACATAAGTCCTTTCTCATAGAGTTAACACATTTGTATTGCAAAACCTGGATAGCTACATGGCAATGACAGTTTTTCGCCATCTACTAGTCATCAGGATTTTTGCATCCCAGGTTTGCATTTTGGAGATTTAAAATGACTACTTTCATATGTATACGTATATGTATATATATATATGTATATATATATATATGTGTGTGTGTGTATGTATATGTATATGTATGAAAGATTTTAAATCTCCATATATGTATATATGCATGTATATGTATGTATTGAATGTTGAGTGTTGAGCAGAAAAAAAGGCAATACATCTTTGCTTGAAGGTCGTTTAACTACTGAGTACTTGGCCCAATGGGTAGCATACGTTTAGGAGGTCCGTGCATGGAAATTATCTCAGATTTTCTAAAACCATGTAACCGAACACCTTTCAAGGTAGGAATGAGTCAGCTTGTTAGAAATACCTTCTGCAGATAGGGGGAGAAACTCTCCTTTTTAAAAAAAATAAATAAAAATGCTGTTCCTTCTTTCTCCACCACTCCTTGGGGGTGGGTGGGGGAAGGTGTGTAGGTGTGAGTGTACACATATATTGCCAATCATGGAGGTCAGCATGGATTCAGGTAATTTCCTTTCAGCTGCATCCTCGGGAAAGTATCGGTGGAGGGGAAAAAAAAAACAAATCGTAGATCACCAACGATGAATGGAGGGGCGGTGTTTTTTGTTTTTTTTTTTAAAAAAAACTACTTCGATTTTTTTGGGTGCGTGTCTTGGTTGCAACAGTTACGCGGAGCTGCGAGCTTAGCTCGCCGAAGGAGACAGCCCTGTAGCTGTGTAAGGTAGTCTAAGAAGGAGGCGATCAAGGGAAGGAGCTGGACGATCACCCCGTTTTCTTTTTTTCTTTTTTTACATAAAAGTAAAGTGAAAAAGGCAAGAGAGGGCGGAGTAGGTGCGTGCACAAAGCCGATGCGGGCAGGGGAAAGATTTGCAAGGTTACTTAAGCTTTGCGTGGCTCTCCGCCGCGGTTGGCGTTTTGAGGGGAGAGTCAGAGGAAGGAGGGAGGGAGAAAAATCAACCCTCGGCCTCCCCCCCCCCCGCCTTTCTCTGGCAGCTCAGTCTCGGGGGAAGCCCGGAGGAAGGGGGCTGAAGGCCAGGGAGAGGACGGGAGCCCCCCCCTGCCCCCCCTTCGCCGCCTCCTCTGCCCCTTCGGCTCCGTTGCCTCGCAGCCCAGAGCTAGGAGAACTCCCGGCTGAGCTTCCTTCTCTCTCGCCTTCTCTTCCCAGCTGACAACATGGCTGCGGCCGCTTCTGCTGCCCAAGACGAGCTGAGTAAGTCTCTCTTCCTCTGTGTGTGTATATATATATATGCGTGTGTGGGGGGGGGGGGGGGCGGGGGGGGGGGGGGGGAAAGAAAAACCTCGTTCGTGTGGGACACGGTGAAAAAGAGGCTTTGAACCCTTCCGTCTCTTTTTAGTGGGTCAGTTTCCCAAGCTCAGTGCGCCGGCCTTGTGGGGGGGGGGGTGTAGTTCTCCTCTCCCCCCCCCCCTCCACCGCGCTTGATGAGTGCTATAGGGAGACGTCGGAAACGGGGCTCGGAGGGCCGGCAGCCCTCGACAAAAAGAAAGGCGAGGAGAGCTGATTTGGGGAGGGGGGGGGGAAACTGTTCATAGACGATGCAGGATCGGAAGGGGGGGGGAAAGGGTGAGGAGGAGCCGGCCATTAGGCCTCAGTTGTTGCAGAGTCATATTAGGAAATGGGACGCTTAAAAGCTCTAGGAGGGTGGGAAAGGGGGGACGACCCCGTCCTCCGAATTAGCCTCTTCGGTCACTGATTAACACACGCACACAAACATCCTCCAAATTAAGCCTCTTTGGTCACTGATCACACACACACACACACACACACACACACACACTCCTCTCGCCCCCTCTTTTAAAAATATGGGGGGGGGACGTGATTTGTCCAAGTTTGCTCTACTGTCCTGAGGAAAGCAATTTATTTCTCCCCTCCCCCCCCTTTTCATTCGAAGGAATTCCAGATTTCATTCCTCCTCTCCTGTCTATTCCTGAATCGGGTGGGATGGGGGGGGGGGGAAAGCGCAAAAGCCCGACGTGACTTCGCTTTCCCCGGCGGATTAATTAGTATCCGGCCTTGGGGAAAATCTTGCCGGGCGGTGGCTTTGGGTGTCTCTGTGTGTGTGTACGTGTGTTGTTGTTTTGTTTTGTTTTATTATTTTATTTTATTTTATTTTATTTTATTTTATTTTGAGTTGGAGGGAGGAGAAGAGGAGAGACCCCCCCTCCACTTCGTACAGTGCCCGATTTGGCGAGGCGGGCCGGTCTTGCCGAGGAGCGCCGACCGCCCGACCGCCCGCAAGGGGGAAAAAAGAAGGAAGAGGGTGTTGCAAGGGCGAGAGGGCCGCTTCGGGACGGATTTTGCCGGCTCCCGGCTCCGCCGTCCCTTCTTGGCTTTTTCGAAATGTGGTGGCTCCCACTTCCCAGTCCCACATCTCAGGTCTCGAGGCCTCGCTCGGTGAGGCGTGGCGTGGCCGGGAAATGCTTCTTTTGTGACAGGAAATGACTGTAGTCTTTGCCACTGAGGCAAGCTGGGTGCGCGTGTGCGCGCGTGCATACATAAGTACATATACATAACACGTATGCGTGCGCTCACATATAGGGGGGTGGTGGTGTGGGCGCGTGTATAACGTACGCATGCTATTAGTTTAGTTTTATCGATTAGCCCGTATCAAAAATACAGAGTTCTAAACACGAATTATTAATAAAAAAAAAATCCTATAAAAACAATTGAAAATGAAATTGGAGTAAAATTGGAGTAACGTACAATAATTTAAAAGAAGAAAATTATATTTCAGTACCACCCCTACAATCTAGCCCAGAGGTCTTCAAACTTGGCCCTTTTATGACTTGTGGACTTCAACTCCCAGAATTCCTCAGCCAGGCATGCTAGCTGACTCAGGAATTCTGGGAGTTGAAGTCCATAAGTCATAAAAGACCCGAGGTTGCCTACCCCTGATCTAGTTCAATCAGTCCCACATACGCCAAACCCATTTCACCTACTGTGTTGTGTTAAATGTTGTTTTTAGATTCCGGCTGCACATAAGGTATGTTGTTTTAACATGGAGTTCCCAATAAATGAACCAAGGTACCTGTCTCTCACCCTCTTATACAAACAACAATCATATAGTATGTGAGCCAAGTCTTCTACCTCTACCGCTACGCAAATGCAGATACATCCACCATGTGGTATACACGTGGGTATAGTATCAAAAATATATTAGTATGTATATATTACACACACAATATATCAAAGTATGAAAAATATGTGGTTATTTATTGCCTATACAGCCCATAGAGTTCAAGGATAGGTTTATTAGCATACTAGGCCCCTTTCCTCAATTTCATACCTACAACACAACCTTGTGAAGGAGGCTGAATTGGGAGTGGCTCCTATTCATTTGTGTTGACAGGTACTTCTAATATGTAGGGAAGAGATACTAATGAAATTATAAGATTATAGGATAGTTTAGGAGAAAGTTCCATTGCACTTGATGGAATTAAATGTTTTTGGATGAGGAACAATTGAACTTTAATGGCAGTGTCTTCGATGCTTGGATAAGGCGTCTCAGCAATGTAATAGAGGTTTTTATTTCTGCTTCTTTATTTGGAATAAATATTATCAGATCTTGAGTAATCCTTTTCTTTAAAGTTGCATGATTTTGCGCCATGCCTGAACAAAGAATGTTGAGAAATTTAGTGATATGTATGAATGCTTGACAGTAGCTTTTTCAAATATGTTGGCCGTGATTCCTAATCAAAATCTATTCTGATGTGGAATTGTGGACATTGTAGTCCAGGCTGCCCCAATCTTTTGGGCATCAAGGCCCGGTTCTGTGGAGAAAAGTTTTTCTAGGTTTTTGCGTGCTACCTGCATGGATGGAGCTTCACTTATTTATGCAGCTGGGGGTGGGTGGATGGATGGATGGGTGGGTGGGTGGGTGGGTGGGTTAGTGACCCTTGTTGTAATCCATTGGGGAGGAATCAGGAAGACTGGTTTGGAGAGCATATAGGAACAGTGCATCTTTGTTTGTCTCCAGAATTGTTGACAAAAACCCCACTTCTTTTCCTGTCATTTAATTAGTTTAAGCATGTCTTTAAAAATCAACATCTATTAGCCTATACTAATAAAGGATTCTAATACTGTAAAAATATTATGCCTGTGCAAAACAGTGTTTATCTAGCTAGCCCCATCCATATAGGCTTGTGCAACTAATTTAGTACTTTGCAAGACATCAGATTACATCAAGGGCCAACTGTATAGCTAAGATTGAATCTGCCAAGCCAGTAAGAACATCCTGTCAGAGCCTGCTCCCAGTTCCTTCACACACGGGAGGCTAAGGACGAAGAACAAGAAGGCTGTCATTTTGGCTTCTGATCCTCACATTGTATAACTCACTTGTGGAGCTTCACACACTTTGGAAGGTGATTAAAAATTCGTTTTGCCATGCTTTCAGTTTGAGTTACCTCTGTATTATTATGGTTTGTCCCACAGTTAGCCAGCTGTTCAGACTGGATTTGACATTTTTATCCACCTTCCCAAGGATCTGGGATAGGCAGATGTGTTATTATTATTACTCTGTTATACTCTTATCCAACATTATGCACTGGGCCAAAAACTGTAAATAAATAAAATAATTATGAATGCATCTCTAGATGCTGATATCCCCAGTGGAACTATTATATTTGTTTATGTAGACAATTGAGGACAGCCAAAGTAGCTGCACAGTTCTTCTGGAGGACATGGGTGCCTTAATTGACATGCTTCAGGAAGCATCCATATCCTTTTAAAGATTTGCACAGACCTAAAGATGTATATATTTAAATATGTAATATATAAACAGTATAAACCATATCTTTGTGATATGTACAATATCCAAATAAAGTGATAATATCACTGTGCTATAGTTCTTCAGGGAATCTGAGATATAGTGGCTTATTAAGGTAACATATTGCTGATTTCAGCCATTCTTTACCGGATTTAATGGGATTTGACTTCTGGTAAGTCTATTTTAGGTTTCTTAAAGCCCTTATAAATATGATTTTTAGATTTTAAATATGACAGTATTACTGTTTTAATACTTTTGAAATCTGAAATAAGGAGTAACATTTTTTTTCTCTGCACTCAAACTGTGGTATTCTTGACTATTTCACTTCCTGTAATATATTTTACTGGGTGGATGTTTACTAGAATCTTTTGGGTAATATTTTTGACATAAGTAATGACAAGTTACTATAATTTTCCCAATGCTTTTATGTGACCTTAATTTTTAAATTTTTTGTTGATTGTTGTCATTTGAATGAAACCAAGATAGCTTTCCCTACTTTATAAATGTCCAGACACATAACCTCTTTTGAAAGTAAGTATGTCATATTGTAAATAATACACAATTTAAATAATTCCCTGAAAATTTTACCTGTCTCCACAGCCACATCTTTCTGTGTATTTGTAATTCTTAACATGTCTTGCCTTTAACTGAACAAATTGTAGGAACATTTAATACTGTTTTCTCCAACCAGACACTAGACATAGTGTTCTCCTGCTATGGTGGTTACAGTTTGTCCTTGCTAAACGCCCACATTTGGAACTGTCAACCTGGTCGCTAAGTGGAAAATTACATGACTGTGATTGGACTTATGATTTTACTTACCCTTTGGTCATTAAGTGAAACAGTTGCTTAAGTGAATTGCTATTGAACTTAAAATTTTGCTGTATTAACTCTGTCACAAAGAAAAACATGTGCTGGTTGTAAAGCACATGAATAGTAATCATGATTATAGCAGTCATAAATGCGCACCTGTTGCAAAGCACGTGAATGGCTACTGTGTTATTGAGGGATACCACAATTGTAAATGCAATGATTAGTTGCAGTTATTTTTTTTACTATCATTGTAACTGAACAATCACTGCATGAGGCAGTAAGTGAGGACTACCTAATAACTATATGGTTTCACGACAATATAAGTTGAAGTACTCTACAGCAGGGCTTTTCAACCTTTTCACTGATTGTACCACTTTTAGACTATGGCCATATTCAAGTACCACCACTTGTCTAGCAAGGTGTCAAAAACCTGATGACCAACCCTCTCCCCCCCGGAAAAAAATGATAAAGTACAGGTAGTCCTCACCACCCTTTAATATCCTCTCTTCTCACCCCCTTTAATATCCTCTCTTCTCTCACCCCTTTTATTTATTTATTTTATTTATTTTATTAAATTTATATACCGCCCTATTATCGTAGGACTCAGGGCGGTTTACAGGGAAGGTTAAAAACAAACATACAAAAATTAAAACCAGATTAAAATTTTTATATCCTCTTCGCACCCCCTTTAATATCATCTCTTCCCTCACCCCCTTTATCATCCTCTCTCCCCTCACCCCCTTTAACATCCTCTCTCCCCTCACCCCCT